>JASXSY010001314.1:0-49454 GCA_034509805.1 Sipha maydis | reverse complement strand
TTACAAGCTATGTGTACCTCAAGTACATAATTGTTTTTAGAAAAATTATTTTAATCAGTAATATTATTTAAAAACAATTATTAAGTGTACATTTATATCAGTTTCGTATAATATAGTAGGTATAGGATAGTGCACAGGTAGTATAATAATGATAAGTTGTTTACATCGACTACTGTATAATTGTTAGTTTCGAGTAACGTGAACCAATCGTAATTATTATTATTATTATTATTATAGAGATCATATGCGCCTGGGTTTGGAAAAATTAGCCGTTATAGAACATTGCCTGGGGTACACCACGTAGAGGTTTTTTTCCTTGTACCCCAAGAAGAGTTAACGGAAACTTCCTTACTAAGCAGGCTAGGTGAGTGGAAAAAAACTGATAACGGACACCAACGGTAAAAGATGGATGGAACCATGAGAAAGATTACCTCCTGGTAAAAACCTAGACTGGCCGGTATGGAAGACACTGAACAGACTTCGTGTTGGTGTAGGACGGACAAAAGAAAATATGAGAAAATGGGGATATGGAGATCAAAACATAACTTGCATATGTGGACAAGCGCAGACAAAGTCACACCTAATTGTTTGCCCACAAGGGCCAAACCTATGTACACAAGATGATCTTATGATAAGCAACAAGAAGGCGGTAAATACAGCCATATACTGGACAAAAGAAAAAATATAATTAAAATGTAACATTTGTTACCATTACATTAGTGTGTTATTATTATTCATATTTTGCTTATTTACTTATTTGATATTATTTATTTAGTTTTATTTTATAAATTACATGTTTATTTTAATTTTAAATATATGATGCCTGACACGAGAAAAAAATATTGTTATTATTATTTTATTCGATACCATTGTGGTATTTTCGGAGCATCCGAGCTGGGTTCCGAATACTAGGGGCTAATCGTAGGTAGTGTACTAGTTGGGTCCTGGATTTTTATAGGTACTACATTAGTTGGGTTCTGAATTATTTTAGTTATTACAATAGTTCCTGAATATTTTTTGGTAAGTACTACATAATACTAACACTTTCCTTCACATTTTAACAGACTTAGGACTGTCAATGATCTATTTAGATCACAGGTATGGTTTTTTATATACATAAGTACTTTTAATTTACTTTTAAATTTAATAAAGTATATTGATATTATTGTATAATATTTTTATTATACTATACTAACTTTCCTATACTATTATATACAAATATTATATAAATTATAAGATTTAAAAAAAAATGTGGTCCTGCGGTCCTGTGGTCTAAACAGATCATAGATAGTTCTAAGTCTGTTAAAATTGGAAAGAAAATGTTAGTGTTATGTAGTACTTACCAAAAAATATTCAGGAACAAGTGTTGTATCTATAAAAATCCGAGACCCAACTAGTGTAGTATCTATAAAAATCCGGTACCCAACTAATGTAGTACCTAAAATAGTTTTGGATCGAACTAGTGTAGTAATTTTAAATTTGGGATCCAATTCGGATGCAGCCGGTATTTTTACTACAATTTACAAACTTTGTTGAAACGTTTAATTGGACATTTAGCGATCGTACCTATTTGCATATTACTTATAATATCCATTTGAAATCCGCATATATTAATGGGCCATAAAAATTAAGTTAACGATTTTTACTTACCTAGATTTTTGCATGCTTAATGCATGCATAACTATTAATATTGGATTTATACACAAATGTATAGAAAAGTGGTACCAATATTAATGTTATACTCATTGAAACAATCGTGTGTAACCAATATCCACTCGAGATCATAGATACACGGTGAGTTATCGAGCTTGTGAGAAGAAAAAACAAGTTCCATTTTTTGTAGTGTCATTTATTACCAATTTATTAGTTTTAAAGCAATTAACTAGTAACATATACGTTAACTTAACTTCAGGTAGATTCATACTATATTATTTTTAGCAGAAAATTATGTTTTTCATTATTATACTGTTTTCGACAGTTTCCTGAAAAAAAAAATATATCTTCAATTTTTTGTTGTAAACATTGTACTTGAATAAATGGAAGAATTTTGGAGGTTTAGTACATTATTTTTTATACCTGTAGTCACTCTTCATGTGATTTATGTGTTTATACTTTTGTTTAGTTTATAACTCAATATCTACATACATTATAATAATACGAAAAATGTTTTGAAAATTACATGTTCGCGTCAAGTGTATTATTTTCATTATTCTTAAATTCGATTTTGTGATGTACTATTCTATTTAAATCCATAACTATATCAATCGTAACAAAAGTTTCGTTCTGCAATATTGCACAATGATATGATTAGGTAAAGTGTGATGTAAATTTATTGTTGAGCATATACATATTATAAATTAAAAATAAATTATGGTTCCATATTTTGTGAAACGGGTTTTAAATATATATATTTTAAAATTCGGTAAATAAAAATTTTAAAAATCTATATCTTATCTAAAGGTTTTTAATTTTTTGTTTGAAAATTTTTCAACAAGCAGAATTTTACGTTTATTAATCTATGTATAATAACGCATTATTAATAAGAATAAAAATAAAATAATACGAATCTGAAAATTAAGCCATGTACAAACAAGGAACTCATTACAGATTTGATATATTTACTAGATTGACTGCATAATCGGTACTACTAATTGAACCAATTATATTGTGATGACATAGTAACAAGAATAATTTCATGGCGTAATATCCCATTATTTAGAATGACGGTTGTATTAGTTTAACGATTTTATACTATCATTGTATAAGTTAACTATACAAAATAATTATGATTGTAATATTCAATTATCATAGAAATATATAATAAGTATTTATTTTTTTTTAGTACAAATTGATGATCATAATAATTTATAATTTATTATTGTCACGTATAATATCAATATAATTAATAGTACTTCAGATTTTAGTCAAATTATGAAATATAAGTCTTACAATTATTAAAATACCTATTTAATCCGTAAACATGCATCAAATATTTTATTCTGCAATTTTTAAATCTAGGACAAATGGATGTAGCCGTAATGTCCTAGGTTTTATAATTTATAACACCTATAAATAAATCATGATTATTCATTTTTAATTTAATTTAATTTTATCTTTTATACTTCGAAGGTGATCTATTATAATAATACTATTATTAATTTTATTTATATTTTTTTACGTCTAATTACACCTACGTCAAAGCGGCTAGTACAGGAAATTTGACATGGATGACACTAATAATTTTTCGAATTTCAGTTTTTTTTTTTTTGTGAAAGTGTTTGGAAAAGCCGCCATACACATTCCATTTTGTTAAATTTTATCCATTAAGTGTTTCTATATTTTATTTCAATACATTTTTGTAATTTTTGTATTATATACCTATTATTAAATATTTATATTTTAAAATAATAAAAAATATTCTATTATTTTCTTCAAATAACCAACAATCAATAGTATTCAAATGTATTTTTATTTATAAGAATTAAGATTTAAGTTGTATGCATAATTTTAATGGCTTAAACTCATTTAGATATTTAATTTCAATTAATATTATAATTGTTTACATTAAGCGTTATTTAAATTGTATTATATAATATATTATGTAAAATATGACATATTCCGTGTTCATTATAATAATATTTTACATAATTAATAACAACATTACTTTTTCACTTTTATAGACTAAGTTCTCTGTTTTCTGAAAATGAATGTCTACATCGATGTTATTATTTTTTCCGTTTAAAAAAATTCATTATAACATAATGCTGAGTAAAAAAAAATTGCGTTAGAAGAAATATTGAAACAGCTAAAAAAATAACATAATAAATATTAATTATTAAAAATACCAATGAAATTTTAATTAAATGAAATTAAATATTTTTAATATTTTTAAATTAATGATTAGTTCATATAAAATCCAAGAGCATGAATTAAAAATGTTTTCAGCGTGCCAATGATAGTTGTTTCACGGAAATTATAAAGCTATCTCAAAATGTTTCAACTAATGGACCAATGATCGAAGTTTAAATATGAATTTACTATTAAAACATTATTAGGATATTCTAAGTTAGTATGCTTTGAGTATGCTAAACACGATCCAAATATAACGTACCTTTACGTAAAGGACTCTTTTTACCTTAATGTATAAAAGATACAGTATCTAGGTTGGCGTTCAACAAAACATTAATTTTCACTTATGTAATATAGACCTATAGTAATTTTGATGAGTAATTAAGGAATCGGTCATTTCAATAGTTAACAGTCTGGGTAACTATGTCGCTATATAAAAGAGAGTTTAATACTGTTTTATCTTTAAAATACAAAAATCTATGCAATTTTAAGCGTTTATAGCTCTTGTAGCAACGAGCGAGAAGTTAGTATTGTGAAAACATTGTAAACGGAGTACTTTAAGCTAATAATTAATTCTTTGCTAATTATTAATCCGTTTATTTAAAATAAAAGAAATGCATTTCTGCGCGACAAAGAGTTAAGACAGGATTATTTAAATTTGAAAAATTGTATTAAATGAAAACTTCGATTTTTCAATGTTAACAACCCACTCGAAAATGGTAACGATTTATATTTATTTATTTTCTGTCTTGTCTTGTTTGCACATTGATTGTCATACGACCATGGACATTTGAAATCTAGGTTTTGATTTATTTCGAAGTTTACACAAAATCGATTTTCTTACAAATGGGATTTCCTTAAATTGTATTGTTTTTATTGTTATTATCAGAAATTTTTTTTGCTGAAGTATTCGAACTTAAATAACATGAAAAGTAGCTTGTTTAAAGTACTAACTAGCTAAAATCTCAGATCTAAAAAGTTGTATAATACTATTTAGCATTCGTATTATCAAAAAATAAATACTATACTACAACACATCAATTTAAAATCATTATAAATTTCACGAATTAAATCATTTGTATAATATTAATTAATAAAATATAAAAATTATTATAATTATTATTATTAATTATTATATTATTAATATTTTATTAATTATTAATAAAATATACGGTATATTCAAGGATAAAGGTAACATTATATACATAATAACTAAATAATATTTCGAACGCATTTTCATGTATTTAATTCGAGTTTTTCTTACTGCATTAAGGTCTAAAATGCATCAATTTTCGAAAAATTCAAATTTTTAAATAATTTTTCCACATATGCGTGCCGCAAAATATTTTTATAAATTATTTCCCAATTTAAATTAAGTACGCTGCAATAAAAATTAAACAGTAACATTTTCATGGAGTTTTTCATTCAAATTTCTCGAACGATAAAATTTGAATTAATTAACTAAACAAATTTGCACTAATTTAATACATTTTTAAAACAAAATTTTGATTTCATTTAACAATTAAAGAACAAAATAAACATTCCGTATGCACAGACGAATTCATAGAAGGTAATATAAGATCAAATACTTTCAACCATACAGAATGAAATAATGCGTCATTGTAAAATATGCGTGTCAAACAGCGGTTACAATTTTGATAAATTTATCCATTAAACTGTCAATTTTTTTTTTTTTTATTCTTATTTCCTTTTTCAGCCATATCATAAATAACAAAAAATATTTATATTTTTTTTTTATCTATGTTCAAGTTAAGTATTACTTATGAGTGACTTCCTATTCCAGAATTTACCTGTTCTATATTTACTATTGTAAAATATGATGAAATAAATTTCATAAATTTAAACTCAATATCAATTGGTCAATTTTAAAGATAGGGCTAAATCTTATGAGTCGAAATTGTTTTTTAAAAAAAATAAAGGAATTCAAATTTGTACTAAAAAAATGAGGGGTAAAATTAAAAAAAAACTATTGTTTGAAGTGCATACACGGAAAAATTATTAAAAAAATTTAAATTTCTCAAAAAAAAGAAAAAAATGTAATTTTAAATTCTTTACATAGTAAAAAAAAACTGAATTAAATACATGGAAATGGGTTCGAAGTATTTCGTATTACCGTTATCCTTAAACACACAGCATTAAGTCAGTGATTAAATTTAAACCACAGGCACGTATAGCATAAATCTAAGTATACTATGACTACTGACAGTATAAACTATCAACGCGGGAATAATCATTGTTCAAATCGATAAGCTAAACTAAAAAATTCGAATGTCACGTCAAGGTGGATTGTATATAAGTACATATGTTTCACGTTGAGAAAACAATTTTAAAATTTATGAAATAAGTATTATGTCATGTGTGTGATTTAACGATTTTGTAGAATATTGAATAAGAGTACGATTGAGTTCAATGACCTGGTAAGAATATATTTTAATCAAAATAATATATAAATATTTATGCATGCCGCTTCTTCTATTTAACTACACGGTTCCACGTTTATTATTATTCTTAAACTTTTATGCGGAGATTTGAGAAATTTGCTGTTTAATCATATTCCAAGTGAAAACTAATTCAATAGAGATAATTGCCATGCCTTTGGCGTGAACACAGTACAAAAATAAATAAGAAATTTAATAAAGAAAATCGCAAAAAATATTAACTTACAGTAATTTAAAAAAGCGACGGATTAGTATAGCAAAAGCTAACTTTTTTTTTTTTGGTTCATTATATGAATCATAATAAAATAAAGCGTTTTATTTGAAATTTGTATAAGTAAACGTTGCCTTTATACCTTTTAGTTCAACTGAATATTATAAACTATTCGATTTTATTGTTTAACATTACTCTGTACTATAAACTAACATTTTTGTAATAATTATTGAATTATATTTATACATATAGATTAGAATAATGTTATTTTATTTATAAATATTAAATTTATTTACTTACGACTGTTATTTTTTGTTTTAATTATAAACAGTAGTTGAATTGATGAAAAATCACGTATACACATATACAAGCACGTTGATGAATATATTTTAAAAGGTAATACACATAAGAAATTTGAAAATTTTATTAAATCATTTTTTTTATATAAACATTTTTCTAAACATAATTTAACATATTTTTAATGTAGATGTATTTTTGTGAAATGAATAAATGTTCTTATTGTAATATACATATAATCGATTATCGATCGAATAGTTAATTATATATAAGTGTTTAAAATGTAAACGAGCCGATTAGAAGTGCAATAATAATTTTCGGAATATATCTTGTCAATCCGTTCCGCTGATTTATTTCTATAATTAATTTTGTAAAACTATTAGATAGATATACTATTTAACAAAAAAATATATTTTTATTGCATGCACGTAGTAGTTTATGATTATTTCAAATAATAAAAATAATTTTCATAATAAAAACCACGTTGATGGAAAGTTTTTACGTTTAACGTCCAAAAGTAACTATTTGTACAAATGGAGAGAGTTTGGAAACCTTCAATGTCGTAGTTCCATGACGTATAACGCTTTAATACGTCAAGACAGTGGTTCCAACTTTTTTACATCCGAGTACCAGTTACATATTTTAAAAAATGTTCACGTACCACTTGAATTAATAAACTTTTTTTTTTTACTTACAAACAGATTAAATGACATTATTTTATACATATGAAGCTTTTTTTTTTATAATTAATTTTATTAATTTAAACTATATAAATACACAAGTATTTAATTTATAAAAATAACGTGAAATATTAACAATTATTTTTAATTATCCGAATAATTTGATAATATAGTTTATGTTATATTGAATGAATGAGAACGTCAATACCGAGCTCCTTGTTGATTACTTTAAGTCTTAAGCTGTCTCCTACATTAATTTTGTTCCTATATCGTAGATATTTATAAAATTAGTTTATATCAATATAATAAACCAAATAATATCGAACGGTAATTATAATAATAATAAAACTATTTTTTTTAAAAAAAAATTCTCTTCCGTACCACCTATAACCTTTCAGCGTACAACAAATTTGTAACCACTTCGTTAAGGTGTCCATGGAAAAATATACCAATTTAAAATCATACTTATTTCATTTCAATAGTTCTTGGTAACACGCAGTTCGGTGAAATTAAGGGTTTAGAAATATTTAATCATAACACGTGTTCGCGTTGTATAAATTAAATATCTTCAGCCAAACTCATATTATTATTATTATTATTATTAAACTACATATTGTATAAGTATATAGTACACTAGGTCGTATAAATTTGTGCATGTTATTTGGTAGACGATCCTCCTCGCTACAAATAATTTGATTTAATCTTGTGATTTATAATACCGGTCTCCGATCTTTATTTGGAAAAGTACCGTGACTCCATCCACTCGGAACCGTGTTATGATAATAGTTGCGGATTGACTATCATCCGTGTAATCATATCCGTGCGCTGGATACGTAAACTGGGTTGGTTGGAAAACGTTTCCAAATTAATTCGACCACAATCGAAATTGTCGATTGGTTTAAAAACAATTTATTTCGTTGGTTGATTTCACGTCGAAGTCTGTTGGATTAACGCGATCGGTGACTATCACTACCAAATATCTACATTTATCCGTTTTGGTATTTGGTGTTCCGAGTTCTTGATCTCTGCTAACGACGAATCTCTCTACACGCTAGGCCTGTAGAAATATGTTATTATTTGAGGCTTCCGAAGACCATCAAAGTATAAAGACGAATAAATTTCATGTTTGCTAACACTAATAACCGAAGTTGCCAGTGTAATTGACGGTGAAACTTTTTAATTTAATTATAATGTTATATATAAGTTAATGGGCGATTCACTTCAAAATGTATTTCAGTTATATAATTGTTATTTTTGTTCTTCTGGCGTACTAAAACTGCTCTCTAAGAGTTTTTATCACTACTAAAATCAAACAAAATCGACAGTCATAATCTACAGTAGTTTATGAAGATAGCATAAATTCTAATTAGAATCTAAATTTAAAGTTGTTATAACTAAATGTAAACGTTATGCAATCACTTTGCTATAACAAATATAGTTTTAAATGTGTTGTTTATAGATTTTAATTAATGAACTTTTAAATAAGCTTAATAAATACAATAATATTGTTTGACCTCGTTTGATAATCAGACACATAAACTTTCATAATTCTTATAAAGTGTGTTTTTCCTTACTTTTGTTAAACTTATATAAACCGTTACGCTGGTAAGTTTTAACCAAAAATTGTTTTGATATTATTTATTTTTATTCGTTATGTATTATATAATTTATTTTTTTGTTACTTATTTAATCAATGTTAATTAAAGTTGTTTGTTTAAAAATATAATGCAACTTGAGTAGAATGATGGTAGAAGATTTTTTTTTTTAAATTATAAAGAGACGTTTTTAAAATGAAGACATATTTTGCATTTTATTATTTTATTATATTTATTTAATTATTATTCACATTATTTTTAACATTATTAGAAGAATTATTTATAAGGAATGTTTTTTCGAGTGTTCACATGCTAATTACTTATAATATTCTGTCTTGTTCCCATCCATTTTGCTGAGAGTGTATTATGCCGACGAATGTCTGATTATAGATATTTTTATAATTTAGTTGATGGAAAAGGGTTGTAAATATTAACGAACAATGGAAATGCATACATTTTTATTTTTTACCGGATTAGAAATTTAAATTATTTAAATAAATTGATACCATCGTAGTAAACTTCAATAACTACTTAATATATAATAATAGTTGTACACTATTCGTCTGACAAAATCATATTTAAATTATAACCTGTAAAACGAATATCATTTATTATTTCTCTGTGAAGTGTTTGAGACTTAAGAGTATTCGTAGTATACCCTTGCATTTTCAAAATAATGTTGAGAGTATACGGCATATATGTAGTATACCCTATGGGAACACCTCTGATAATACAATATAATGTCATTCACAAAATGTAGTGTTATATTATACATATAGATGTAAAATGAACAATAACAATACAACAAATGTATAAACCTTTACATTAATAATTATAATAATAAATAAATTACATTTATTTTAGTCGAATAATTAATAATTATCATGAAATATATTATGTCTTTATAGTATATTCTTCTATCGTCTACTCGTATACCACGTAAATTTTAATAGAATGATATTTAAAAATTTTACTTTAAGCTTGGTTTCAAGAGTCGCACGAAACTGCTTTGAGAGCTGCATACAACTTGTGAGCCTCAATGTAGCCTTTGGACTATAGTAATAAGGGGCGGACTGATACTAAAAATGTCAACGGGATTTAGAATTAGAGTGGCCACAACTATATACCTATCTATTGTTTATATACAAAAAAGTATATTAAAAAGAACACTTTTATACTTATATAACTTATAAATATAAAGGAGGTAAGGAGATGTTTAAAAAATTTTTCATCAGTTTTTTTCTCATATATACCTACGTTCTTTGTAGACCGTACAAAAAATATTTGTATTGCATTAAATGTTATTTTTTTGGTGTTTGGTGGAAAATTATACGAGTACTCTCAAAAAAATGTATGTGAACACCCCTGATGTTATGTCGTAGCGATGGTACCGCAACTGACACCGTTAATTTTTTATTATTATTGTTGTATATTATTAAAACTAATTTAAAATATCGGCTATTCATTTTTAAATTTGGTGGTGGTGAAGAGGGGAGGGGGGTTATGAGAGAACCTTCAAAGAATTTATTACTTAACCTGCCCAAAAATGTTTTATAGTGCCTTTCATTTAAAAATTATGACTACACCATTGGACCAATTTACAATCGATCGAAAAAATATCTACACAATTTGTAGAGCTTTTCCAAATGGTCAATAATATCGTAAAAAAGTTAAATTGTTAAAACATTAAATGCAATTCATCGCCCAAAGTTTAAAGAGATATTTAATTATTTAAATGATGGCTTTAAATATCTAAATATAAAACAGTATCAATTTACTTTATACGTGAAACGATGAATTATTAAGAAAATACAAAGAGTGAATATGTACTTCACATGATTCTATGCATAAAAACGTCTATTCCTCTGGGAGAAATCTTTAATTACCCACACAGCCAATTCATTTCAGATGGCTTATTATTTTATATTAGGAAATATATTAATTTTAAAAAGCAAAGTGAAGATTGTGAACGAATTGAACAAGCTATGCTATGTATTAGGGTGACAATACGTCCTGATTCAAACAGAATTGTCCAGTTTTTAAGCTTGATGTCCTGTTTTTTCAATCGAAATTAAACAGGATACATTTAGTCCTTTTTTTCGTGACTGTCCTGATTTAATCCTGTTTTTAACTATTTTTTTTTTTTTTTTTTATCAATGATTTTAGCGATTAATTTATAAAAATGTCGTCAATAATAAAATGCTGTAGATTTTTTTATCTAAAAAATCCAGTTTTGTTGAGACGTTTATTTTTAGTCTAGGTATTTATTTTCCCCGAAATTACGACGATGTCGATCGACGATAACAATAATATATTGTTACTGTATCTTGATATGATAAATATTAATAACATTCATAACACTATAACGTTAATTGCTTTTTTTAAGCAATCGAAATTAATTTTAGTTATGATTTTGAATATATAAAAATAATAATAATAATAATATTTCTCTTTTATTTATGTATATACTATAGATTTATTTATTAAGGTAGTATACTGTATACATATGTATATAAGTTTTATGTATTGACAATCAATTTTTTTTTTACTCATTGCAAAAAAGGTGTGTTGTTTTTTTCTTACAAATGTTCATCTATATCTAAAATATTGTCGATTTTCGCATGTTTTATTTATAAGTAATACTTCTTTATCGTTATAAACGTTATAAGAATTACACGTTTAAAATTCACACAAAACGCTTCAACGTAGCATAAAACGTTTCGTAATAAGTGTACATGTGCACGAATATTCTATTATATTACGCTATATTACCGTACGATTTTAAATAGATACTCGTGATGAAAATGTATGTGTAATCTTAAGCAACAATTCCCTCCCCCCATATATACTTTTTTTTTTAAGTATTTCACCGCGTAGCAAAAGAAGATTTTGAAAGTATCCAAATTTAAAACATGTTTCGCATGGATGATTTACAGGTAGGTGTAATCCTCGTGTTACTAAAATGCTCATAAGCCTCGGTATTGTAGCATCGTCATCAATGTAAAAAACTTACGAGGTACTTATGTAAACTTTTTGTTTAGTTTTTTTTTTTTTTTTAGGATGCTAAAAATGCAAACCTCCATCTCTTAGCATAAGAAGAAAATAATTCGGCTGACTAACTCACGTAATATGGATTATGTTGTTTGGAGGACGCACCTAAGCCGTTTTCTTACCGAACAATAATGGGGTATAAAAGCTTTCATTTCGCGAATTAATCACTATGAATTAATTTCGTTTTTTCTCGTCCCTACACCAAAATTTCGCTTAATAAAACGTTACGAAAACCAAATGTTGTCGCAGTAAACTCCAATTTCTCACCAAAATGTTATAATAAATTAATTGTTGTCGTGGAAATGTTAAATATTAGAAATTATTTTGGATTGAAAATTTTCTTTCGCTTTGCGTATTAAAATAATGTCTTCGGTTTAATTATAATATTATACGTATTTACACACGTTTACGGTTTTTAATGTACTTAGATTGGATTTCCATTAAAACGTATTACAGAGTACAAATTTATTTACCAGCTATTGTTTTTTTTTTTTTTTTTTTTTTTTTTATCGTTTGAAGATAACAACTTCACATTGGATACTTATAGTGAAAAAATAAAAATAATAATATTTTTGTACATGTTATGGATAAAAATAATAATTTTTATGTAACTAGTTAGTTTATTTCTTGAAGTTATGGTTGATATTAGGAATAACTTTTAGCACGTAACGTACATTTTTTTATATACATAATAGCAATACCTACTAATAATATTATATTTTATGAAAATCATAAAATATATTTTACGATATTTGAACTTTATTCGTATGCAACATAGTAAATATAATGTCATAAAATCATACATATATCTATATACATTCTATGCACATAAATATATAGAGTAGTCATTTAAGTAAGTAAATATTAAAAATAGTATATCCATATTTTTTTGTGAAAAGAACAATATTTCTAAAGAGTAACTGAAAGTATGATATAATGTTTCATATTTCAAACGATTCGTAGAAGTCTAGAACAAAAATTGTTTTTTTTGAAGAAGAATGTGTAATTTATACGAATACCGATGTATTTGTAAATATATTTGTCTTTTACTCATGTATAAAAGTTGTATTACCGATAATATTTTTGCAGTTGGATATGTAATCATTTTTACTTCTAGAACATAACATTAACGTACAGGATATATAATAAACTATACGCATAACATATGGAATAAATAATTTCTGATGTGTATGAATAATAAATGTATTCTAATAATCTAATAAACAGTCAATCCGATTAAAGATACATTTTGATGTTGGTGGGGTATTGAGTTCGAATAATGAATTTGAGTATCCTTTAATAGACGCTTTATTATAAATATGGGTAGTAATTATACTTATAATATACGCCATGATATTCACATGTTATCAATAGATTATGATCAGAGCTCATAACTTCTAGCATTTGCATATTTTTTTGAGAGGTCCTAGAGTTACCTATGTGAGCTATAAATTTTTTTCAGATAAGTAAGAAGCTACATACGAAATATTATGTTGTATATTTTTGAATATTTCGGAGTATAAGTGCTTTTTTGCTTTTTTTCGCTTATTTTTAAATTTTTGCATGATTTTTTTTAGTACCTAGCCTAAAACATTTTTTTTTTAAAAATAACAAGTAATTATAGTCATATTTATTGTTCATATTAGTAATTAATTCGTATTAATTTTTCTTCTTATATAACTTATATAATAATATCAGAAGAAATTATATATACCTATACGAATTTAGGCGACGCGCGACGTAGCGAAAGTGTACGCCCGAAACTTCGTAATCCCATCAATAAGGAAACCATTATAATTGTATATAATTGTAGCTTATACTGTAGTATTTTATTTTTATAGTATGTAAGTATTCGGGTATATTTTTTTTTTAACAGAACAATCACAGAATAAATGAGTACCACATGATACAATTAAGTACAATAATTCCAATGTAATATTATTCAATTTTTTTTTTAATAATCGAAGCTAAAATAATAAAATAATATAATAAATAATAATAATATAATAAAAATTGTTGTATACAAACGTTTTTTTTTTTGTTGCATATTTTAGTATTTTTAGTACATATATATATATATATATATATATATATATATATATATATATATATATATATATATAGCGCTTATATGAATACTTTTTAGAGCATATTTAAGCGCTTATAACAAACTCTATAATCTGTAGTTATTAGATGATATAAGTTATGGTTTATAACTTATAGATGAATGTGACACACAAGTTACTACTATAATTAGTATTCAATCATAACCCGTGTTTGTGTATATTTCTTTAAACCCATTAGCATGAAAAAATATATTCAATACATTTTTCCAGAAAAAGGTATAAAACTACCTCACAGCGGTAGTGTAAAATATAAAAATAATGAAAATATTAATTTTGTTATATAATAAGTTATGTTTTTGTAACCATATACATATTTGAATTATCTACATAAACCGTTATGCGTTAAACGTTGAGTATTGATAACTCATATTTTTTAATGTATCCTGGGATACTATCTTATCGCGTTGATGGTATTTGATTTTTAGTAATTACTGACAGTGATCGATATGTCATAATGTAGAGTGATTACAAAATCAATAATCGGTTTATTCGATTTTTTTGTGTCCACGTGACTTCCTATTTTAGTTTAAATAACAAACAAATCATTGAGACGAGATATAGTCGACTGCCTGAAAGTGTAATTAGGTCCAGATAAAAATAAATTTAAACCTTTTTTTTTTACGGACATGATTTTATTTAGATATATTTATAAATTTATATTTACATTTCATTAGATTTTGAAGATTTTTTTTTCAAATATTGAAAATAAATGTTAAATAATGAAGATAAATGTATGTATGTATGTATGTATATATGATGTACGAACATTTAATAGGAAAATTAGCTTATTCTCTTAATTGACAAGCTTCGTCCAGAAAAAGTTTAAAATAGAGACCATTTATTTCTACATTGTCATTCAGTTTGTACCTAGCTTATACTTACGTAGATCAAACTATTATGTAATAAGTAATATAATAATGTATGCCTAATAAGTTCTAGCCTCCTACAAAAAATAACATTATAAAAATAATTATTGTATACCAATGTATATAATGATTACAGGTATAAGATTGATTGTTTCACATTAGTAACTAATTAAATGTAATATTAAATCTAGAATAGTGAAATAAAAATATTTTTTTAAATTATTGGTATAATATATAGTAAATGTTACTTAAACGGTTGTTTTTTTAGATCATTAGATCATTAGAAACTATAAACACTTTAACTTAATTTATGATATATTTGATTGATATGTACATTTTACCTAGTACCAATATTATCCTATTTTATTAGGTTTTAAAATAATTATAGGTAGAATAAATTAAAATCACTTTTTTATTTAATTAAAAGTTTACTACACTATAAAGATTTCAAATGAAAAATAGCTTCTGAGTATAATATAACGTTGTCAACCTATTTAACTAGTTTTATCTAGAAAATGATTTCAGAATACGAGTACTTACAAGTGAGTATATACATTTTTGAATGGTTATTATTCTAGACGATAAAAACAGTGTTTAAATAAAACGAGTATGATGTATAGTTATATATTTGGTTTTTTTTTAAAAAAAAAAAATAAGAATAGTACACTTGATCCATAATTGTATTACAAAGTTATTAAGATGACACATAATAAAATATGAATGCACAGACAGTTGATCGCATATAATATTGTTGACTAAGGAAGTTATTTGAATTTTGAAGAGAAAAAGACAAACACTTTTCCCTTATAACAAGTAAATATGTGGCATGTCAGCATGCGGCTTTTGAAAGGTACACTCAGTAACGCCACAGAGTTAATAAAAATTACATTTGTGGTGGTGACAGAGTGTACGTTTTCGAATCCAATATTTTTCTTTCGCTTTAATCCCGCATTTTTTTTTTAATTTTTTTATATTTTTATATTGCTGTTTATGTAACGAACAGCTTGGACACCACAACGATCAATTTCAATTCTTCAATAACATTTAAACATTATTTTCGAATAATTTAATGTTATATTTTCGTCCACACAAAGTTTTTTGGAAAACGCTTTTGTGAAAATCATCATAAAAGTTTCAATAGAAGTTGATCGATACACCTGATCACCAAATTGTCGATGTAAAATAATTTTGAGCAGTTGACGGATAATTTTGAGCATGTTACGGATCGTATTTTTGACGTTATGGGATCTTATGTTCTACTCATCCATGTGATACTCCGAATGGTATTATACAATTTATGGTGCAATAATACCGTTATTTTACCTTTTTTGTTTTGAACAAACTTTCGTCATTAGTAACTATTAATATAAGTCGATTAGCGTAAGAAAAAAAAAAAAAATCAAAAAAATTAAACAGTTATAATAAATATAACTATAGGAAACAGAGGGCATCGACTATTTATTTTCTGTTGTTCCACGGTTCGTTTGTTGTAATATAGTTTAAACTTTATGCGTGCATGTAATCGTGATAAGAACATCATTGACGAACCAATTTAGTTCACTAACAATTATAGTTTATAAACATAGCGAATAATACGTTTGAATATTATGAATTTTAACTAGTATTTAACCTCATAAGTCATCTTATACATCTATATAAAATTTAAATCTATAAAAATTGGATTGGGATGAAGATTATTAAAATTTTTAACAAAAATCACATTTGCTCGGAAAACATAGATAAGAACTTTTATCATTCTTTAACGATGGATAAAATTACATAATATGTAATTATACGCAGGTATTATAATACATTTTCCTAATTCTATAACTAATTATTTCTTTTTTTTAAATAAATACAAACATCAAAGATACACGTGTTTAGGGAAAAAAAATTTCTTCGTGATTTTTTTCATTTTTTTCTTGATTTAGATAAGTGCTGAGAAATTTAAAAAATAATATGAATCATTTTTTTCTTCGTTCAATATTCATACAAATTTTGTATGAATTTTGTTTTTTTTTTTATATAATCTGTTTATACAAAATGCGTTCATAATAATTATATCCTGAACTTCATTTAACCTACAATTTCATCGTTTTTCACGAATATATAATAAAACAAAAAATAAAATCTAACATTTAAATTTATTGATGCCAAAATACAAAATATTTTAGCACAAATTAAAGATAATTTTCGGTTCGATCACAAAAATAGGAGTATTTAATTTTTTGTGAGATAATTAATTAATAAGTATATTGTTTTAGTGTAAATATGTCTTTTATGATTATATATAGGCCTTGAAAAGGCCTGTAACGTTTTATATAACGTCGCTTTCGAGAGTTATTCTGAGGAAACTACTCTAAAATGCCATTTTTATAGAAAAACATTGCTATTATAGTACGACATATAATGTGATACTTAAAGAAACTATTTTTTTTTTTTGGAAAAGTACTATTAAAAGTGTTGGAATAAAATAATATCATTAAAAAATCTAACAATTATACGTGTATAATAAATAGGATAGTAATATGTCACACATAGTTATTAAATATCATGTAATAATATTAATTTAATTCATTTTTATATTTATTAAACAATCTTACAAATTGGAAACTTTTACTGAATATATCTTATTATGCTTCTCAGTAAAAAGAAGTTTAATGTATAAGTTATTAATCCTCTAAAGTGTTTTTATAACTACCTTGAATTTTTTACTTAACGTCTTTAGTAATAGTTTTATTGCACGTTACATTGAAATCTTGAGACTTTCTGTGTAATTTTACATTTCTTTCTTTCGTTAGTGTCTAAGGTAACTTCTTATTTAATTTTAAAGATTTAACGCAATATTTATTCTGAAAAACCTTGAAAATCCTATATATATATATATATATAGGTATATAAAAATATAAATATATATGTTTAAAGAGAGAGAGAGAAGATAAAAAAGTATTTTTTTGAAGGGATTAAATTGCAAAACAATTTTTCTAATGAAAAATTCACGTAGGCGCTTTCCTAAAACAATTCACGTAGAAACAACAAACCCTGACCAAGATAAACAATCCATTCACGAAGTATACATATAAAATAAGTGTCCTACTACAAATATAATGCTGTAATTTTGTATGACATGTCATTAGTGTACCACAAAAACTCTTTCGTAAACGCACATGGATACTTTACAAAATTACAAGTCAAGTTAGGCTGTCCGGGACAATAGAATGGGATAAGACTAATGGTGGATACGGGTAACATGTCGTATTTTGAATTTAAATTTAAAACAAGTAAAACATATTAATATTTTAGTTATAATGACTCGAGTTTTCCCTATAATATGATTTTAAGTACTGTATTAAGTTATTAGGTTGCAAATAGAGCCAAAACCTTACAATAATATAATTATTAATACATTTTTTAAATATTTTAGAGGGGCTTTAATCCTTTGCAATACATTTTTTTTTAATAAATATATGTATGAAAACGAATGAAGTATACATGACGATGTAACAGTTAGCACGCAAACACAAGTTGTACAGAAGCATGTAACATGACCTAGTGTGATTGCGACGTATAGGTTTTGTTTATTAACTTCAACACAAGTTTTTCGAAC
Source organism: Sipha maydis (assembly GCA_034509805.1). Taxonomy (NCBI): domain Eukaryota; kingdom Metazoa; phylum Arthropoda; class Insecta; order Hemiptera; family Aphididae; genus Sipha; species Sipha maydis. The sequence goes on along the minus strand of JASXSY010001314.1, from coordinate 30,713 downwards.
TATAATTAAACCAGTATTACTTTGAATGTGTCTAGGGTGGTGGGTTATATTTGATCTATTTTATAGTTTATGGAAATAATCATTTACTTACGGAAGAACGGTGGGACTACAATAACTCCATTATTGGACAATATACATGATATATTAACCATGTACATTTAAATGAGCAATACGAGTACTTAATATTTATGTATTACGCGTTTATATCTTATTATTATACACTGATACTATTAAACTTGAAAAAAATATTCAATTCTTAATTATGAATAAGATAAAGATCATCTCCGGTTCATATATAGGTATAATCATAACTAATAATAAATAATATTTGTATGATCTTGCTTACAATATAACGATGTACCGCTAGTAGATATTGGTTTTACCATTATGATCGGGGGTTTTTTTATGTGTTCTCGTACACGATTTCGACCGAGAGGATTGCTCCGATCATTATAACCGTAGGAGATTTCTGATAAAAAAAATGTTGTGTAATAAGTACTTTTTAAAGAAACATTTTATGAATTCCCTTACAGTTTTCTTAATAATCACAAAAATAATTGTCCATTAGCAGTTAATTTACTAACGCATTTAAAGCAAACAATTAGTTCTTAATTGTACTTAATTGACGAAAAAAAAGTTTCTTTATTCTTGAGCCTATTATTCATCTATGGAATTATGACATGCTATTTTTAATACATATCCAACAGAAGCAATATTTTCCACTTCAATATGTATAATATGCACAAGCTTTCATAACTTGATCATTTTTTAAGGGACAATAATATTCATAATATTTCTATCTATCAGTTATTATGTATAAATGGATTTCTTAAGATATAATAACTATTTACTTTTAGTAATATTTGTATGAATTTTTTAACATAAATGGTTTTAACAGTCATTTGATTTTGTTTTTAATAAGTTAAAAAAAAAAACCAGTAAGGTTTAATTTCAAATTTTATATCCTAGGATCTTACGTCGTATAAATACTTTGTTTATAGTTTCGTAATTCTTCATGTACAATTAACTGTAAAATAAATAAATTACAATTTTTTAAAAGAAGTGTGTTTTGGCACACACATAGTAAAAAAAATATATGAAAAAAATAGTGAGACGACATTCTTTTGAACTTTTTAAATTTCACTACAATGTATATGTATTAAATAATAATTAAATTGCCTGTTAACATTGATTGACAGACTATAAACAATATACTGATCATAATATGTATCTAAAAGTAAATGATGTATTTGCATAAAATAAACACGATAAATCATATTTTGTTAATCATTATTTCAACCATTGTTGTTCACTATGGATTATAGATTAAAAGAGATTTGACTGTGATACTTTTGTAATTCTTAGTGTTCAATTATTAATGTTATACGTACCCTTTCTACCTGCCTGCTACACATATACTTATTAAAATGTTTTATTTTTATTTTTTATTGGAATTTTTAATAAAATCGTATTGATATAACATGGCTAGGGATAGTTGTATTATTTTAAAAATTTAATTTAAATAAATTGTATAACTTATAAGTTGACAAATAGAATAAAATATTTTATTTCGTAAGTTTATAGTAAATGAGAAGCAAATGTTTCCTTATTATGTACAATATAGTGTATTTTCTATTTATGTATAACTTCCAGTACTATATTATTTATTACTGTTCGAGGCGAAAGCACTGTTTAATGATTTTAAATGTCTATTTGTTACGGTTCTTGATAAGGATAAGCATATACGTACTATTCATTGTAAGGATTTGATGTTCGCGCTCAGGAGTTGGTATGATGAATGGAAAGAAGTTTGTGCGAAACATTTTTATTCTTGTTGACTAATGGTATGAAAGAACTAAATCCAGTAGATACCAAGAAGATTTTAATGGAATAAAAATGATGGAAATCTTACAATAGTCGTACGATTCCATCTACCTCATTTTATAAACCTATTCGGGAAGAATATTAAAACGAAAGCGTAAATTAATATATTCATATATTTATTACCGTTTGTATGAATTATTATTATTATTTGTATATGAATTATTCAGTTTTACATTTTAGTTGAAAAAATAATTCAGATTTATATTCTTAAGTTTTTTAGTAGTTCACCTGACACATAAATACATTACTATGGGCTATTTTTTTTATTTATTTTTTTTTCAATTATATAAGAAATTATTTACATTAACATGCTTTTAAATAGTATAGCATAAATTGAGCTGATAAATGAAAAAATGAATTAAAAATTGATGGAATCTGCAGGACACTTATATTTAATTGAATGTAATTTCAGAATAATACAATTTGTCCGATTTATCCAAGCAACTAATGATATACTTCACTTTTCGAATTTATTTTATACCAGGACCAAATAACTAAACAAATTCAAATACATTTTATGTACGTATATATTTAGTATACATTTTCACTAGTGTTTGGAAAGAACGTTGTTCGTGAACGCCCATTCGTATTAAGTGAATGACACGCAAACGTCACTCGTTTTTGTTTAATTCAACGTGAACGTGAACGAAATAAATATAAATATATTTATATATATTATATAAATTAATGAATTTGGACAATTTTTGGAATATTCTAATTAATTTAATATTTTAAAACTATATGTATAAAAAATAAATATTGATTATGATATATTTAATTAAGGGCTTAAACATAAAGTAAAAACTACTTCCTACTTTTTCTAAAGGTCCTATCTTTATAGAATGCAAGTTTGTGATTCATAAATATAAAATAAAAAAATTTAAATGAACGAATAAATTATAGATAGCGTTCATTTTTTCATAGAAATTGAACGAGAACTAGTTCACTAAAAAAAAAAAAAAATTAACACGAATGTGAATAAGTTTTTTTTTATGTTCTGAACGTGAACGACTTAAATTTTAAAGTGAACGTTCTGAATAGTGATTTTTATATAAAACGATGAAGGAAACTACTTTAATTTATTATACTTTAATATTATGAATTTTTGGTCATTTATGTATTACATCGTGAGATTTTTGTTGTTGTTATTTTATATTTTAAAGCAATTGCTAATTATTACAACAATATGATTCCGAACGATGCAAGAAGTAAACTTAAATATTTTTAGGGAATTTCAGAAGTGTTTATAAAATTAAATCATTATTAAATATTTTTAATGACATTATACATCAAGCATAAGATCGAAGTCTTTTATACCCACGTAATATTATTACATGCCCTAAATATAAAAGAAATTTAATGATATTGTGAAATAAAAATAATGCAATCGCCATTGTAATTTTAAAACATTAATAATGATAGAAAAATAATCAAGATTATAAATGCATTATAACGTATATATATATATATATATATATATATAAATTATGAATATAATATAAGGGACATTTTATTAAAAAAAAACAAAAAAACAGTTTATTATTAATATTGTTACTACCCATTAAAAGATGAAATTTCACTATTTCTTTTGTTATCATATTCAATCCTGATTCATTGGAATTCCGTTGCCACTAAAGCTGTCTTTCTAATCAACAATGGACTCGTGATAGGTTTCTTTAAAAAATGATCTAATTAAGCAATATCCTTACACCTCAATATTAATATACCATTCTATTGGTTTGTCAACAGAGGCCCTCCGCGTTCAACATTTGTGTTTTTTTTTCATCTTCTTGCTTATTTTTTTCTAGGACAACCACGAATCACATTTTTCGGACGTAAAGTTTCTTCAAAATTAGGTGGAATCTGTTTCTTTTACCGGCGTCAAGACAATCAGTGACTAATGCACGTGCTTAATCTTATTTATGTTTTACCACGTGGTCAGATTTGATTTAAACCTAGGTTTATAGTATTCAGTCGACTTCTAGATCAATTTTGTAGACATTCGTATTGTGTGCTTGGATGTTTTACGTACGAGTCTGTTTTGGGAATTTTCCCACCAGAAGAATTTTTAAACCTATAGTTTATTATTACGTAACTAGAAATTTCGGATTAACAAAGCTTTCAATTCGTGGATAATTAATATATGTATATATATATATATAAATATGTGTTCAAGTTTTGACCATTTTTTGAGTTTTGAATACCTAACTAGTTATTCGCGGAGTAGTTTGAACTTACATGTAAAACTTTGTGACGGTCAGATCTACGTGTTTAGAAATGTGTCGTCTTGAACACAAAACGACAGTTATCGTAGGTGTAAACGATTCTTTTGTTCTGTAGTAAATTCGGTTGGTTATGTAGAATAGTCGCTCGTTAGTTTATATGTTGAATAGCGAAAGTCCTAAACACTTTCTGGGATCAGTACGTCTTTCGAATGATTGATCGACCTTTGAACAATAACTCGTGAAATAAATTATTGATTTGTTTTCAATACGACTAAGAATATTATAGACCGGACATACTTTGTTGACAGTTCGAGTGTTATAAAAAAATCACCAAGGTTAATAATATAGTATTGAAAAAATTAATAAAATATCTAATTTAATATATGTATGAAAAATACATGCATGCCATTAAAGAAACTATTAACTTATTTGCTGCGTAAAAATTAGAAATATAGTTAATAATATTAGGAATTGTGTCCAACGGGCGTTTATAAATAAATAATAATTTTAAGTATTATTAAATTAAAATAATTATTATAATAAGATTATAAAATTATATAACACCAACAACATTTAAAAAATCATTAATAATACATACGAAAAAAAAATTTACACTGAACGAAGTATCAAAATAGTCCAGATTTAATTTCATGTTAATGTTTATTTATTTTATACAATAAAAATATTATTATAAATTTTCAAAATTATTAACTATAAGTTTTTTAAGTATTTAATAACATTTGTTTATTTAACTTTGTACTAAATTAAAATAAATAGATTAAATAGTACGTATGAAATGTAAGTAGTAGTAAAATAATTAAGAAGCGTTTATATTAACATCGTTATGATGTTTTTACAGTAATTGTTTACTTTTACATTCTCAAGATTTTATTTTAAAGTGGGTTAATTGAATTTGTTTCACTCCATTTTTCTGTCATGATATTTTAAGAAAATATTTAACTTGTTTAGCTTACTTGCTGGCATTTATTGATTCATTAATCATTTTTCTACATGTAAATATCCTATTTATGTATTCTTTCGAAGTTATAATTTGTTATTTCGTTCGACGATTTATTTATTTTTCTAATTTATTCATCAATTTTCAATTTTCATTTATATTGTATTCTTGTTTTTCAACATTTTTTTTTTTCTTATGTCATATTTTCTACGAATTTAAAGTTAGTATAGTCTTTGGTAATCTTACTTTTTTCAAAAAATAAATCAAAATTGAAACTGGTATGACGTCTTTTAAAGTTCCATGCTATCAGTTACTGTTATCAAACACATCACTTTTTTCGACTTATTTGGTTATGTGCTTCGGTATTTGTTTTATTATTTTTATAAATTGGTTATTGTTTTGGAAACAGAATTAGATATTTATTTAGTTTTTTATCAAGTTTGGTGGGATCGTAATTTAGGTTTTATAAAAATAATACTTTTATATTTGTTTCAGGGGTATTTCTACAAACAGTTTCATAAAATATATTCCCTCGCATGAATTTGGTTGTTATCTCTACAGGCAGTAAGTTTCTGTAATGTTAAAATGTCACATGCGTTTTATAACAAATATTTTGTGTAATGTGATTTTGAAAAACAAACAGTACTTATTTACTTATTTCATCGTCAGCAAACGACATGGATTTATAGTGTTTAGCATATTATAAAAAATATATTTAATAAATACATTTTAATGATTTGATTAATTTCAGGTTCAATCTCATATAATAATATAAACAGTAAAAATATAATAAAATATGGTTAGCTTATTGTTTTAATTTATAAATTCAATACTTAAATGATTGATTCGAGGTTTTAGAAAAAATAAAATGAAATCGTGATAAGAGTCCAAATATTATTCTTAAAAATGCATTAAACATGCGAAAGTTACGTATTTGAGATTTAAAAACAATAAAGGTATACATTTTCCAACACTAGAATTCTATTATTAATTTATTAATATAATGTTATAATGTAGTATAAATATGGTGTTATGTTTTAAACTTTTTCTAGAACTTGATATTCATTGGTTATAACATAGTGTAGCTTTAGTAATTGGTAACAATACTATTTATGGTTTTTAAATATTTAAATTTAGATAAATAGTTTTTATTAGAGTATTTGTAAAATAAGTGAGCTGTACCAATAAAAAATAAAAAAGTCAAAATACTTTGAAAATTTAACGGTGTATAGAGAACGCTAATCTAAACATTTAGTGAAAATTTCAAGTATTTACATCGATTAGTTTTTGAGTTATAGCAAAATGAAAAATTTGATTTTGTCGAAAACTGGTTTTGCGTAAAATCTCCAGTTTTTCCCTTATTTTTTTAGAGTTTTTCCCGTCGCATTTAAAAAATATTGATAATTTTTTACTTTTGACTCCCCAAAGTACCAACTAGATTCACTTTCCTTTCAGAAAAGTTGCTACATAAGCAAATCGAAGCATTTTTACTGCCAAAAAAGGTGTCATCAGACACAAAAAAAAAAAAAATAAAATAAAAAAAAAAAACACACATCATTGTAAAACCAATAGATTCCATCACTCCGTTCAGAATCTAAAATACATTAATTAATTAAAGAAATAAACTTTTTTTTTGTAGAAAGGTACTTCAAAGTTTTTAAAAAATTATCAAAAATAAATTTATAAATTATTGTTCTTCGATATTATTCTAATATATACAGGTATGTTTGTATAGTTGTGTGTGTTTGAGTGTAGGTATGATTAAGTTATAATAATATCTATCATATAAATACGTATACTATTTTCAGCTACTTATATCATATGCATTTTTCGTTCAGTTAAATAAAATCATACATAACTAGATTTAGGTGTAAAAATGCTCTAAATATTAAATGTGTGATTGCTAACATCAACAGTAATTATGGTGCGAATAGTATAATATTTTTTAATTATTACCTACATTATGTTTTCAAACACATGTACATATGAGTAAAAGTGTAGTATTTTTTGGTTAAAACAAATGTGCAGGAATGATGCTACAATATGATTTTATGTTCTAATAAAAGCTATTCTGTTTTGTGAGTCACATTGTATAATGTTAATGAAACTTAGGTACATACGCATTAAGTACTTGATTACTTAAGGACTAAAACTGAATTTCGCCTGTGTACGTTATTTGTTTAAAATAATTGTATATTTATCATAATAACATCATAAAGATTCATTTTAATTGTATGTATTAATACATTTTTAAGAACAATAAAGATTCATCAAAAATGTGTGTTTCTAAAATTTATATGAAGAGCTAAGCTGATGTGGTACTGATTGGTAAAGGAGAATTATGTTTAAGTAATTGAGGTTGTTAAAATAATAATGTTTTAAAACTTTAATTACTAAGAATTTCAGAGAAATAATGGAATCCGAATTTGAGCCGGATCTTGAAACCGGAAAGTCAAAAAGCAAAATAAATCCGTTTGCTTAGTACATACAGAATTATAATTATAATAATAATAATAATTATTATTATTATTATATTAATATTAATCGGTATCGGTGAGTTTTGGCCCGGGTTCATGAAACAGAAACACGAATTGTGGCCACATTTTATTTATTACTTCATATCAGCCGCTCAGCGTTTCCCAGGAGACACCACGGAGAGTTTCTTTAATTATTATTTGTTATATTTTCATACCGATGAATAGGTAAAATTAATTTTTTGAGATTATTGGTTGGAAAAAACTTAAAACCTAATGAATTAACGAAATATATTTCTCTATTTCTTTTTGTGCCAGCTTTGTCATCTGTTGTTTTATAAACACTGAGTGGTGAATAGCAGGGTAAACTAACAGACTAACACTAATATTTTGCATCTGAACCATCGACGTTATACTTAAGATAAGATACTGGTTTTGATACGGCACAATTTAAATAATAATGTTAATAAAATTTGATAAGACGAAAAAATTTCTCGGGCCGCAACAATAACCTTGTGCTAAAATATTATCAGACCACAATTCATCCGTCTCCGATATTATTATTGACATGCCAGGCCACAACTCAACTATATTTCATATTCATATTAATGATATAATTTATAGAGAAACACGTGGTAGGTGTTCATTTTAATACAAATTTATGACCTGGACACTTGACGTGGTCTGACTGGTTTTATTACATTTTGATTACCGATCACATGGTCGCTTAAACAAACGGCAATAAGCCACGGCCAAGGGCGAAATGGCCAGGGATACAAAGGGATAATCACCTCTCGGGCCCTCGATAGTGTCATATTAATACAAATTAACCTAATATTTTATTTTCCGTTTTTATTTGTATACTTGTTTAAAACGTTATTGTACAGAAAGAAAAAAAAAGATAAATTGGGCTCCGTTAGTTAAAAATATTTATTAGTTGAAATATGATAATAATAGGTCCAATTGATTAACCTCTGGGTCCCTCGATGCTCGTGGCGAGAAGAATCAAACATAACATTTTACATCATCAGTTACATGTAAAACACTATTTCAAATGTCACACGCAATATCACACTCCTGTTGGGTTTGATAAATTATGATTCGCACATGTTCCCCATATTGTTATAATGATTAAATTCAAATGTTACGCAATCCATCGGCAACCGTTTGCGTAGCTGTACGCGAGATCTATATGTTCGATAATTAGTCAAAACGTATAATAACGATTCCTCTCCCGATACTTTCTTGTTAAAAACCATGTGATAGTTCTATCAATACAATTTTACTCGTAATGATTTCCTATTCTCATTTTCATTTTTCTTTTCACTTCTCCATAGAACCTTTTAGGCTCTGTTGGAAATTACCTCGAATCGGTCTGCTACTGGTCACCGGTCAATAATCCCGTGGCCGATGAGGTATTGAATGAAGGTTCTTAGGTTTACAAAAGGTTACAAATGGGAACTGTGACAGGATATATTATGTAACGAAAATTTTTTGAAGGTGGGTGAAAGAGAAATGTAGAAGACTGATTTTGGGATCATTATTCGATATATTATCAGTACCACCATTACTGAGATTGATGCACCGCAGAAAGTTAATTAGATCGTTTCTATGATCAACGGAGATTACCCCAAAGAGAAGTTTTGCGTATGGATAGAAAAGGATAATTTCTTTATTTTGTAGATAAAATTATGTTTTGTTTGATTTATCAATCTGTTTTTAAGATAAAAAAGGGTTTGATAAACGTGGACTACTTAAGGGTATGACGTATATTTGTAAATCATTAATATTAAGATTTAAATATATTCGTAAGTTAATATTGATAGATTTGTATGTTATTGATATTTTTAAAAATATATCGGTGAGGGAAAGGTAGGTATTTTAATTTGAGAAGATAATTTTTAAAAAGATTTTAAACACTCTCAAAAATGATGAAGATGAAAGTACGAGAATCTAGCAGAGCTGAATAGTTATTATAAAATAAAATAAAAAAATTAATTTAAAATTAAAAAATTAGTTTATGTTAATACCCGTAAATGAATGTATAAATAAATAAATAAATAAATGTTAAGCCTAGAGTATTACTTGTATAATAGTTGTAAAGTAATATTTTTTATTAATTTTGTATATACTTAATGATACATTTTTAATTCGAAACCGGTCGTATTTTACAAATATATTTATAATTTCAATTAAGCATTTATATATTTATATGTGTGAGCTATTTATTTATTTATTATTGCTAAATAGAGATGCTTAAATTTTTAGCTCGAAAACTGAAGGATGAGGACATTTTTGATCTAAGGTTGTATGATGATATTGTATGGAAAATGTTTGAAAGATTTGAAACTTATTCTTTCTGGTTTAATCACTACTTGATCCTCAGAGATGAAGTTCTAGAATCTACAGAATTTATTATTTGAACAGGTATTAGTATAATTGTCCGAATTATTTTAAGTATTATTGTAACAAATGTAATGTGGAGCTTATTCTTGATATTAATAATTTTATCTCAGAAAAGAATTTGTGTAATCTCTAAGTTTGATTTATTCTGTAACTAAATAACTTACTTGATTAATTTTATACTCCAATATATTAGTTAACCAAACTTTTATAAAGTCGTAATATATTATATCCATCCCTCCAAAACGGTAAAACTTTTATTTATATCCCTTATGAAATGACGTTATGTTTAATGAGTTAAATTGAACAGAAAATAATAGTAACTTTTCGTAGTGTCAAGGTGTTAGTATTTAAACTTTTTTTTGTTTGAATGTACTTGTTCTTATTTAAATAGTATTTGTTAAAAAGTTTTAAAGAACATAAATGTGGTTGAAATTTGGTTAATATTCGATGCTTTTTTAAATTTTGGTTTTAAAAAAAATTTCAGATTTTTGTATCAGTATTTATTACGTTATAAAATATTTATAGTTATAATTAAATAATATAAATTATAACTTCGTAATGGTAGAAAATTAGTTATATTTTTGTCGTCGAAATTTGATTGAGACTGAGATCGAATTCAGACTAAATGCTAAAAATATAATTGATGCGTTCTTTCTAGCTTTGTTACCTTCCAACATCTCATTTTATTTTAAAATTATGAAAGTAGTTTTAACTTATAAACAACTCACTGCAGTTGTCTTTACTTCTAAAACGATCGCGAATATTGGCGTATCGATCGATTTATCCATAAAAAATATCTGGCCCATTGTTGGTTAGGTTAGGTTAGGTTAGGTTAGGTTAACCTATAGGCCTTAGGTTAACCAATCTACACGATTCCTTCAAGTGAATATTGTGGTTAAAAGTTATATTACATTGAAGTATTGTAAACCACGTACGATACCACTAACTGATAAAGTTTTATTGGAATTAAAAATAATTGTTATCAAATATTATACGCCTTAAAAATTATTAAAATTAACGTGAGGTAAATGTGGGTTGCTCTGAGTACACATATATTATTATGCGTCCAAAATACAGTGTATAATATTTTGATAATTACCAATGTAGTATGCTAATATTTTTTTAATTTTTATTAAATTTCAACAACAATTATCTGTTCACCATCAAAATACTACAATTTCTACTATGGACATTTGCATGGAAATTATACACTACGTAATTAGTATAATTTTGCCACCCACAATATTTATGGTTACTTTAATATCATACGTTAATCTTTAAGTAAAATCTATAAGACGTAAAATAAACATTTCTATAACATATTATAGACACGTCGACGTAATCGGATCGTATTCACCAATGTATAGTATGTGTGTACGAGTACATTGATATACATGCGTACGAGTAATACATATGATTAAATGGATATACGAGTACAAAGTTAAATACTCCATGAGCTTGTTTCCGTACATACGAATATTATAATCGTTATCCTTGAAAATCAAGAATTCATGGTCTTAAAACAGTGTCGTGCTCAGGATTGTAGTTCTGTGTTCAGCCTAATTCATAATAGGCTATGCTGTCGATCATCTATGCATAACAATGTTGCTCGTTTCTCTAACGATTTATATTTTATATACTTCATATATTCGTAACTTAACACATATTTAAATATATGAACAAAAGCACATAATTATTAAACATTAGTAATTGTAGATTTAATTTTTTTTTTTTAATTGACAAACTTATTTATAGTAAAATACATTTTATACTGTTTAAAAAAATGTACTTCTATTTGATGTGTTTGAAGAATTAAAAACATTATAAATTCCGAGCAGAGCATTATTACCATTATAGTAAAAAAATATTAGACCATCAAAATAAGTCCAATGACATTAAATCTGGAAATCTCGTAGGCCGTAGAATCATTCCATGGGTACCAATCTATCGACTAAGGAAAATGTAGTTTAAATATTCTCGCGCAATGATAGTGTGATGAACCAGAACCAGAACCATCAAGTTGTTAATACATACTCATATTTAGAACTGTATTTGGTCTAGGTTTTTCATTTCGATTTCAGATGATTCTTGAAAAAATTCGCTCAATAAAGCAATAAATAAGTCGAAAAAATGTATTGAATATCTAAATTTTAGTAACTTAACGGTAAACAAGAAAAAGAACCATGTTTAAGTGTTTATGATAAATAATTATATTAGTATTTAGTTGATTTAATATCGTTATGAGGGAAACTATGTTATACGTCATGTTCCAAATGTTCACATTGATCAAAAGTTTTAAATGCCAAATGACATATAGGTTTAGCATTCGATAAAAATATATGTTAAAATTTACAGGCCAGTATTTTGGTTATGTGATTATATAGTAACTTCTAGTTTTTATAAACTACGTAATTTGATTCCGATTCATACATTGTGTATAGTGTACTTGACCATTTATCTAGCTATAGCTACATATATGTATCAATAACTTCTGTTAGTTTGGTGTGGATTAGCAAAAAATGATTTGTATCCATTAATATTTCATTGAAAACAAATTTTTCGGATACATCAGTTGAAAACATTGAGGAATGCATTTGAAATAATACTTTGTATACCTTCAATGTTTCACGGTTTAACTTACTATTTATGAGAATAACTATAATGAGGATTTTAGAAAATAATTTGGAAATAAATGTGTTGAGATTATCTTGGACCAAGTCATTATAATTTTATGTCTTTTTATTTAATTATAAATATGTTTTACCTAATTAAGATGTGAAATGTTATGAAACATATACTTGCCTGGTTATTTTTATCCATTATTTAAAAATGTAGACATGTTTTAAACTTTATACATATATTTAATCAGCGTATATTTTTTTTCTAGTACAAGTTGTATATTTTAGTTGTAATTAAAAATGTAATGAAATTTTTTGTAATTTTTAACTCTCTACTTTCACCATTAATACAGCTGAAGAATGATAAAATAATTTAATAATATGTTTATTTTGAATTTATAATTACGAAAAAAAAAAAAAAATTAATTAATATATAATACTAAGAATCATTTGTAAATCGTATGTATTTTTGAAAAGATAGAATAATCAATGTTCATTCTCAAAAAAAAAAAATTAAATTAAAAATATTTCAGTTGTAATCCGTTAAATTATAAATGCTGATTAAATACCAACGTTATAAAGCCCAATATCTCATTTAACAAAATTTATTTTCATTCGCAACTGATATGAGTCAGTCAAATGAAATTTTCTCACCAGATTAGAATAGTTAAAGTGTAACATATTTCTTATTTTTACAAATCTTTATTTATTACAATGCTTTATCACGGAGTAAACATATATATATATATATATATATATATATATATATATATATATAATATTTGATTTATGGTTTGTTCTATTTTTAGTATTGGCTACTTCTTATGGTTTGTAGTGCATAGTAACACTACGTAACCAAGATATTTATTTAAAAACAAACTTGTATGAACGATTAGCCTTTAGATTTATAAATCAAATATTATTTACAAATAGCTTTAATTATTCTAAATGTACATTTAATGATCAAAAGATTTATGAAGATTTTTTACATTTAAAATAGATTTATTTAGAACAATATATTTGTTTAAAAATATCTTCGAAGAAAGCTTATTTTTCAGTCATTTTCGTAACACCATGAAAGTGTTAAGTAAGTAATTATTTTTAACATAATATATTATGTATGTATGTATATATATATATATATATATATATATATATATATATATATATATATATATATATAGCATAATATAGAGTTAATATAATATATTTAATAAATTAATATACATTATTTATTTTAGATCCAGATGATATTGAAGAAAGTGAGGTATCTCAAATGTTAAGCGAATTTTATGAATATTATACGATTAACCACGAGATAATTACAGCTGGATTTGACATCAGTAAATTATTTTCAATTTATTTCAGTATTTAATTAAAATGAAATTTTTATGTCAATAACTCATAACGTATCAAATAAATATGTTTAAAGATCAGGAAAGATTGCCAACTATGACAATTCGTGATGACGGTGAATCCGATAACGATAGTTTTCTTAATTTTTCTATTCCGGATTCACCATACAGGAATGCAGATGAAGGTAATAATAATGCTTTTGATAAAGCGAATGAATCTCAGGGAACAAAATATATACAATTTATAGTATCACTCATATCTATAGAATCTCAAAACGAATATCCATCAAGTATACCACTATATGAACAGATAGACGACTATGAAGAATATCGTTCAATGTCGTCCACAGATTCTGAGTAAGTAGCCTAAATGTATGAAGGTTAATTTTATAAAAATTCTGTGTCTTATAAAATGTCCAAATTAATTTCACAATACTCGTTCTGCAACTCATGAAATTAATCGTATAACGGATTCAATTACCTTGCCGAACGACAACATTCCGTTCATTACTGATCAAGTATATCATCTATATCCGCAATAAACAATTGAGTCTCACAAAGATTAAGCGCTGATCAATCTTTTTTTTATTATTTTCCTTGCCGACTTAATTATCTTCTTGAACACTGTCGCAGTTGAATATGATTACAATAAAGGCATTCTCTTCGTTCATCAACATTTTTTTACGGCTTCCGAAATAAGTCAATCCGACATTTGTGAACTTGAGTCGTGGTATAAATATCGAAATGTTAAAATGAATGTAAATAAGTTATGATACTGCCGCTAAGCAATCAAATACGGAATATGCCCATCGATAACATTAAATACATTTATAGCACCAACCTCAAATACAATCCAGTACATCGGAGTACACTTTAATATAAAGCTGAACTGGTCACACTACGTTCACTGTACACAAATCAAAGTAAACGCTTGTCTACGCCTACTCAGACAAAGCCAACATATAAAATCAAAACTTACACTCCATACAAAATAAACTATATATAAACCTATTCTCAAGCCAATATAGACATAAGGTACACACATTTAGGAATTTACTTAAAAACCCATCGTGTAAAGAAAATGTTTCCGCGAACTTCTTGTTACATCATCCCAACAAATATATGTTTTGTTAAGTCCTAAAGAGTGTTTTAAGTGGGCGGATACTCTAACTAAAATCTTCAATACAATACAAATACTCTTATTATTTACATTAATTTTACCTGTTTTGTAAAAATAGTGTATCTGAAGTAAAAAGTTTAAAAAAATAAATTTGTTCTAGAAAATGTATCATTATAGTTGTATTATATTTTGAATTAATTAATATAATTTGATATTTATATTTTTAACTATCATTAAAAATGAACTTTTATTATATTTAAATAATTATTTTAAAGTTTCAATCATTTGACTGAAAGTAATGTATTTATTAATTAATTTGTTTATTTCCAATATATTTTTATACTCTTTAAAATGTAACATGACAGGTGAATATAAACTTCATAAATTAACAGTTCATCGTTATTTAGTTACACAAGAATTTGTATTAATTTGCAGTTTTTGTTTTACATTAATACACATACCTAGTTAAATAATAATAATATTTCTGATTTATTGATATTAAACCTATTTTGATGTATAAATAAAATTCAAATTTTGAAATTTATTAGAAATAATTTGGTAGATTATACATGATCCATTGTATTTTAATTTCTTGAATATTATAAATATTGTAGAAAAAATGTTTTTACATTTTAATCATCATTACAAATTTTTTTTTTTGCATTTTTATAAATAGTGATGAAACAGATGTATCAATTGATGAGTATAGTGATGGTTGATCGGTGGTGCTTGAAACCAGAAATTATGACTATAACATTTACGTAGTTTGTAATTTTAGTTATGTGCGGAATAGTCCTGAACAGTCTAGAATTTATAGATTGCCAAAAAGAATATTTGCACCTCATCCATATTCTAGATCAAATAATGAGATGATATTCAATCTTAACGCTTAAGAAGAAGTATAAAAAATAATAGTAGTCGTATTTTGTCGCCAAATACAATTTATAGCAATGTAAGTTATTTCATTTGTATAGTGATAATAAATTATAAATATTGTCAAGTAGTATAAATTTGAGGCTTAGTACCGCTCTTAATTCTTTAAAATTTAAATTTTAAAATTATATTTTTCGAATTTTACTTTCAAGATTTTAAAGTTAAATTTATAATTTATTAGCGCCTCAATTACATTAAGAACAGGAATATTGATTTTATCATTTGGCTTGTCTTAAAATGTAATTAACAGTAAAAGAAATAAATTATACAATAATAATAATTATTGTTTTAAAAAAAATAAATATTGCTGTCGTGACCCTAATTTTTTCTGTTCTTAAAAATGTCGGAGCAGCAATTAACTTTTACTTTTTAAAAGGTCACTGAAACTTAGATTTCATAAAGAAATATTGAGGTTCTTAATTATTATGTAATATAAATTATAAAATTGTAATCACTCAATTGTCATATACATAAATAATTTAAAAAATTATTTTAGATTAAAGAATGATCAAATACTTTCGATCAAGAATTATTAGAACCCGAAGAAGAAATAGTTTGTGATACCACAAATATTGATTCTGGTGTTAACTATAGTTACAGCATTTGATATATTTTCATTTAGTCAAGAGCAGGAATGATTATCAAACCTATAAATTAGCGAAGAAGAAGATTCAGACGATGAAGATTGTTTTTTTTTTTTAATTGTTCCATTCTAAGATCATATTATTCAATTTCAGAGTAACAAGAAATGGACGATATAAATTGAATAAATAAATTTTTTTTCATAAATTTTGTATAATCACTTTAAATCGATTAAATAATAAATTAATTATTTCTAGTTCTTACATTTTTCATATATGTTTCCGGTTGAGTGAGTGTTTAACGGTATCAACTAGTATTCATCGGTATAAATTGATTGCAAGCAGGTATTGTTTTAGTTCGTGAAAATAAAAAAGCTTAATTTACTTAAATAATGCAATTTATTAAAAATGTTAATTTAATTTGTATCCAAAATAACATACAGGTATTGTAATATTTTCTTAGACTATTATTATTTTTTATTTAATGTCTCATACCTGATAATTTTATCTTTCATGAGAATTTCATAATTTTAAAATTAATTGGTTATGGTATTCTTACGTCCCAGGATCGCTTCTGAGTATTGAGTTATGATTCACGAGTATTGTCAAATACAATGAATTAATAATGTGTTATACTCCATAGTCAAGTGTTTAATTATTTTTTATTTTTATTTTCTAACAGCATTTGATCAATAATAATTATAACAATGCATAAAATATGTCTACGAATAGAATAAATGTTTAAGAAGATAATTATCATAAAAACGAGTGTTTCGTATGTTTAAATTTACGTAAGACAATAATATTGACCTACGCATTTGAAAATCTTTGACAAGTGCTCAAACAGTGACTATGGCTCTTTATTTATAATGTGTTCTTTATTGGTAGTGGCCCCTTAGAGATCTGCATACTATAAAATATCATTAACACAACTTGCATTCCGAGATTGTGAACATTATATCATGGATTAAAATATCTTGAAAAATTATGGTTTCGTGTAATTATTCAAAATCAATAAAATACCAATCATCATACAAAACTAAAAGATAAAAATCTCCATAATTTCAATAATTTGTATTAGGTTTTATAGGTAGTTTGTAGTTATAAAGTTTTCTATTCTATTGAAATTATCAATGCGGTTAGAACGATTTTAGTAGAACATATAATTCAAATACAATGGTAAAGTATGCAGTATTTTTGTCATATATTTTTTTGTATTAAAATAATGATTAAGTACAGTTTGTGTTCTAAAAAAAAAAAAAAAAAAAATTGTGTACAATAGCCAATTTGCTAAGCATATTATATTTGTTCTGTCAAGACTTTTAAGTACCAACATTTATTGAGTGTGTTTCTCACGATTGCCCTTATGGACTGATCTGCAAAATTATTTCGTACAAAAATAATCTTCTAGGTCTATGGGTGTTAGAATATGCCGTGTAAACATCCATTTCCGGGACCAGTGAAAAATATGACGGAATGTGTTTATAACCTTAAGCAACGAAAACATGAACGGATTATATTTTATTGTACATTGACACGTCATGAAGATTTTACGATTTTTAAAAAATCGATAGTAGATTGAATGTGTTTACAATTACTGACGTGATGTCGGCCAAGAACAATTATCGTGTTTGGTCCGCCACACGCCGTGGTCAACGGTCGAAACGTTTGTGCGCAACACCGATCGTTTTCAACGTTTCGGTATCGGTGGCGTGCGCCCGACTAGCAGCAGTAACCGGGGATTCGGTTACATCTTAACGTGTACCTAAACGTCTTGTGTTCAGTGGTTATTCCGTTGGAATGTGCGATGCCGAGAACGTTTTACCGCGGAACCCGAGATGAACGAACGCCGTGTTTCGATCCGACGAGCACGCCGAAAAGCTCCCGTTCCCGACCGTTTGCCTCTGATGATCTACACGGATCCGTGATCGACGGCATCACACCGTACACGATGTCCAATGGCGAGATCCGTAGTACCGGTCGCCGTGGTGTCAAGCCCGAACGCGTTCCCCGTACGACGATGAAAGTGATGTTGACACGATTGACGGAAAGCGACGGCTTGCAGAAAGTTGCTCGTAGCTCGTCTCATCGTACTGAACAATGCCAATAGACGTCGGCATTCCTGTGTCGACTGTATTTGGTGCAGCAACAAACAGTGGCGTGGCGATGGAGGTAATCGAGAGGCGGCCACATTTCAGTTTTTTAGGGGGTGGTGTGTAATCATTTACATTCACAATCAAGAATTTAGGTAAAAAATAACACAAAAATAAAATAAATAAATAACACACAAAAAGATATATTAATATTGATATAAACGAAAGTCAATATCCAGTAGCCACTAACTGGATGTACTAATACACTTGCATCTGAAAATTATTGAGTTCGCCACGCCACTGGCAGCACAAGATGTATACGTGTACAACGTATCTGCGCGTAGTGTGGATACTCCCTTAGTTAAGGTTTTTTTTTTTTTTTGTTACTTATTCGATTCGGTTAACTGTTTTTGAACATCAATGCGTGTAGTAGATATTTTGTCACCGTGTACCACAATTGCGAAGCGATAATACGCGAGTATGTTGTGCATTTCGTCTAATATTTCGACCGTGTCGTGAAATAAACGTATTTTTCCGACGAATTAAAATCTCGCAATTCTGAATGCCATTTATTTAACTAAATGCTTACACGTCGATATAAATTGTGTTACGTATTAATAACCCGAAGAACTTTTCATCACGCGATCGTATTTCATCGGGGCTATGTATTGTACGTAACGGATGTATGCGTCTTGTGTTATACATTCGTTTACGTCAAAAAATTGAATTACGTGGTTTAACGTTTGTTTAAAAAGGAATCCGAGAAAACGTTATTTTTCAAGTAAAATAACCGAGCGAAATATTAGCCTAACGTCGCAGATTTAATATTACTAAATACGTGTATTATATGCGTTTAAATAGTAGGTACTTCATAAAAAGCGATTCCGAGGTAATTTATGAGAGTAGGTATGTATGTTAATGTTTGTTTTCATAGTAAATTACTGAATCATAACAGTTTTTGTAATAACATCAAGTGTTTATTTATTGTTTAAATTTTTTAATAATTCTTAACAATGTATGACAGAAAATTCGTCCTTTATTAAAATAGTTTTTTAATAGCTTATTACAAAATATGTTACCTATCATTAGCCATTTAGTTCACATTACAATTTAATTAATTTTCAAATAATATGACTTATTATGCCATACCTTAATGACAAAGATTAAATGTAAATAATATTAGTTATAAAATATATTTCAATTGATATCCACAGTTATTTATATCATACTAAAATATTGTTTTAAATCTTTTATTTTATTTATATACGGTTATGCAACAATTAGATTAACTTATTTCGAATATGGTCATTTAATTAAATTTTACACTTTAATTATTACAACTACATTATGGTAGTGGACATTTTATAAGAATAATTTTAATTTTTAATTTTGGTAAAAATTATTAAATGCCAAAAAAAAAAAAAAATGATGAAACGACATAATATCGGAAAATATGCTATAAAAAGATATAAATGATGGACATAATGCTAAGTGGAACAAATACTTAGATGTATTATAATTTCGTCATGTTATATTATTTATTATTATTTAAGAAAAATTTTAACTATTAAAATACTGATGTATAAAAGATAGTTATATAAAGAGCAACAAGCAGTTATATAAATTTAAAAATATACTTTTTGATGTGGCATCCTACAATTGTTAGAATACTTTCTTGTATGTTATGCCACATGGTTCAACAATCATAGAAATAAAGGTTTAATCAGAATGTGAAAAAAAATAAAAAGTAAATGGTTATGCTTAAATAACATTCTTCTTGAATTTTCAATTAGAAACTTCGCCTATGTTTGGAGTATTACCAAGTTCTATAACATTATTGTGTGGATTAAGTTTCTATATCATTTACCTCCATGTTATTCCATGAATTTAATATAAATAATATAATATTTGATCTACGGCTGTACGGTTTGTCATACATAGTAACACTACGTAACCTAAGCAATTATTAAAAAATAAACTTGAATTAAAGGAATAGTATTTTATTTCAATAAATCAAATATTTTATTTTTTTTATACTATCTATATCAGATGACATCATAAATATATATGATAAAAGACAAAGCATGAGTATACACAAAAAAAAAAAAAAATAGTAAAGAAGACACCCAATGATGATAATTTAATATTGATTTTTTTAAAAGTTATAGGATTATATTAGGTATTTGGACCTATTCCTTTTTTTTTTTTTTTATTATTATTAAAATTTGTAAAATGTCTCTACACCTTTAACGTTATAAGCGTCTAAGGGGGCTGCCGGGGATTGTGAGGGAGGAAAGGTTTTCGATTAAAGGATTTAAGCATTAGGAAAGACGGTTGAGTTAAATAAAATATAATTTAAAAATAGCTCTCATTATACTAAATATACATTTTATAATAAATAGACATTTAGACGTTTTAGATTGATTTAGAACAATATAATCGTTTGAAAAGATTTTCGAAGTCTGCTTAAGGTTCAGTCATCTTCGTAACTCTATGAAAGTGTTAGTAAGTTATTTTAAATTTATTTCAATGTTTATTTAAAATACAATTTTTATATTAATAACTTAAAACATAACAAATACATTTGTTTAAAAATGAGGAAAAATTGCTTTTCGTATTAATTTGTGAAGATGGTGATTTCGATAACGATAATTTCCTTAATTTTTCTATTACGGATTTACCATGCAGGAATGCAGATCAAGGTAATATTAATGTTCTTTATAAAATAAACGAATTCCAGGGAATAATATATATATATATACCGTTTATGTTTCCCAAATCTGCAGATTCACAAATTGATTCTCAATGAAATACTATTGAAAATCATTGATGACGATGACGAAAATCATTCAATGTTGTTTAGAGATCCTGAATAAGTAGTTTCTATGTATACAACATTCCGTTCTTTACCGTTTAAGTTCATCGTCTATGTACATAATAAACACTTGAGTCCTACAAGAAATATGCGTTGCTCCCCTCCTTTTTATTATTTTCATCGCCAACCCAATCTTTTGAAACACTATTGCAATTAAATATTATGACGATTTAGGCATTCTTTTGGTCCACCTTTTACGGTTTCCGAAATTACTCAATTCGATATCCATGAACTTGAATCATGGTAAAAATATTGAAAATTTAAAATAAATGGAAATTAATTGTATAACCATATAAAAAATGTTTTATAAATTATTTTAGTATGGTACACAAATATGGGATATGCTCTTAAATAACATTAAACAAAATTATAGTACCAACCTCAAATAAAACTCAATACCACGGAGCGCGTTTAATTATAAACTTAACTGGTCACACTACAATCACTGTAAACATATCGAAGTAAACGTATGTCTATACCTACTGAAATAAAGTCAACATTCAAAATTCGTGAATAAGATGATTCGGACAATGAATATAGTTTTTTAATTGTTCTGTTTCGAGATCACATTTTACAATTTCAGAGGAACTAAATATGGACGGTATAAATGTAGTGTAATTTTTTTCTTTTCTATAGATGTCGAATGATTACTTCGAATCAAATATAACTATTTTTCCATGGTGATCTACTCGATACATATAACACTAAATAATTAAATACTATATAAAATAAAATAAATTCAAATATATTTAAAATATTTATTCATATGCTATTATAGCTAATTATTTTATTTTTATTATTCAAGTAGAAAGAATTATAATTGTTGTTAGCATTTGTAATTATTTTTAATTGAAATAGAAACGATTTATAAGATAATAATAGTTATGTTTATTAATTTATAAATATATAAGTGTAAATATAATTACATGTTATATTGAATATTTGAGAAAGCATTAGCTTTTGTTTTTCTTGATAAATTATTTAATACTAAGTGTTCTTAAAAGCCAATTTAATAAACTTTTTTTATATTTATTTTCCGATATTAATGTTATGCGTAGGTATGATATATTTCTTAAACTTAACAATTACAAAATAAGAATCATTAATCATGTCCATGTTTGAATTACATACAGTTTTTTCTTTTTTTTTTACAAAGTTATATTGTGTTAAGTTATTTTACTTTTTATTAATTTGTTAAATGAAGGTATGGGTAGAGATATCATACATAAATTTCGTATGTTCTTTTTTTACGGCTAGAAAATCTTATTAATTCATCTTGCTTTTATTTGATGTTTTCTCCAGTTAACAATTTTACAACTTAATTTTTTCAATATATACTCGATGATAATTTAAAATTACTGATATACGTTTCGGTTGTATCAAATAAAGATATAAATATTAATTACTTTTGTATTTATATTCGGAGTATGTACATGGTCTCACCAACCGATAACATATTGACAGTAGGCATATATTTATAAAAATAAACCTTTGACTTTTGAGTGAAGTTAGTTTTGAACAACTCAAATAGTATGAAATATATATATATATATATATATATATATTGCTTCGTTCAGAAACCAAAATCAGGATAAAAGAAAATGTCTTTTACATTTAGTACAAAAGCGTGAAGAAATTATAGAACTTTATAATATAATTATGTCAGTACACATCTTATTTTTAATCATATATTTCTAAAGGTTATTGAACTGGAAAATGTCTTGAACTTTTTGGTATTTCTTTTTAAAGAGATTAGTAAAATTTACTTTCGTTGACTTTCGTTAAAACTTAAAACTTTAATATAAAAAACCAATACAATTCAATGAATACATCTTCGTTTTAAGAGTTTTCAAAATAATCACTGTCCGAAATGATATATTTAATAATACATTAACATCTTATTAAAATTATCCATATACAATAAAAAATAAAAAAAAATGTTTGGTTGAATGACGCTCCAATTTAAACAGTCTATATGTTTTCAACGTAAAATGTTTACACTCAATAATTAAATCTAATTACGTTTCTGACACATTGATAGTAAGTGCTTATACATTTTGGTATATCAATTTTTAGTAATACTTATGTGAAATCAATAATATTTCGCAAACTCGCATAAGCATGAGTTTTGAAATGAATTTACAACAATATTATTACGGTGCGTAGATAATATTAGACTAATATAGTCATAACTTGATTATTAGATAATTACATTTAGAGTACCAAAATACTGTTTGATATAATTAATTTAATTAAAAATTAATAATGCTGTTTGAAAATTCTGTACCGTAGACTACCCTTTTTGTTACTTAAATAATTTTTAACTGTATATATTCATAAAAATGAGTATTTGATATCATAATAGATACTGTTCTAGCAAAACATTGTTGTGACTATCAAGTTTTACACGAATTTCGCGTTGGAAATATTGTAATCGTTAAACCGCTCACATTAAATTACGTGCGTGACCATTATGCAAACATTTAGTTAAGTATATATGCGACTGTGTGCACGTGCTTACGATAATTATTTTTTACTATTCGAGTAAAATACACAACGTAAATGTGAAAATGAAAATGACATAATATATGCGCATCGTGAATATTCTAAGTATTATATACATTCCTTTCGGCTTTCCTACAGCAAGTTGGATTCATCAATATACATGAATGCTGTATGAACATTTTTTCTTTGAAAGTTGAAAACGCTCTTTGATAAAATAATAAATGTTTAGACTTTTAACGAGATGTTATTTCATAGAAAATTTGATTAAATATATTATATAGTTAATTTAGAGTAAAAATAAATATTTATTTCTTATAGATTATTTAATTAAATATTTAAATTTAATGAAAATATCATAACGTTTTAAATTATTTTTACCGCTGCAGTTATTTATCAAAAAAATGCTCTTTTGGAAATGTTTTGGATTCAATTATTTTTTCAAATTGCGAAATGTATTTATTGTAGCACCATAACAATGGATTCATTTGGTGAATTATTTTAACGATATGATCTGAATAAGCATTTTAAAGATATTATCAATTTACAAAAATACTTTTTATTTTCACTTGGTTCGATATTTTCGTGAGAATTATATGGTTCTGTATACTACATCTACATTATTTTTACCGTAATAAATACTTTGTAATAAAAATCAAAGAGTCATTAGATTTGTATAGAATATATTTTTCTTGACGTTTGATTGGATTTGTGAAATATGACGGTAAAAATATTTCAATAATAGTGTATCGTTTTAAGTCTTATTTATTAAGTGACTTATAATTAAGGAAAATTAAAATATGAATAGATTTACGATTGCTTTATAAATTCCATGCAAATATTTTTTTTCTCAGATAAATGTTAAATGTGTAGAAATAAAAATACATACATTTATAATACAGCATTCAGTTCTGCAACCGATTTATAGTTTTATTGACGTATTGTTAATTAATTCGTTAAACGTAGCAGATAGTTGATGTTATATTAGCTTAAGTTTATTGTTTTTGTTAGTTTATTTTTTTTATCGATTTTACCACAGAGAATGCTATTAGTATTAATTTTTTAATTTTTAATTTTGTGTGGAGCATTTTAAATTTATTTTTCTGCAATAACCGGATAATAGAGACATCAACTACGTTTAGAAAAAACTGCAAATAAGGATTCAATTACGTTCATCAAACACTATATAATTCATTATTGTTAAAATTAATTTAATTTACACTTCTTCGGTTAGCCATATATGTTTTTCAGTATATTAATGCGTTTAGTATTAAAACACACGCATTTGCACCGAAAATGAATTAATACTATTACAGTTAACTTACAGTTTCATGTTATTAATGATGAATTAAATGCTTTTTGTGTTACATCAAACTAACCCGTTTGACTGTCAATACAATAGTATCAGCTGCAATTTAATGCATAAGAAAGAGTGAAGTATTTTATTACTGTATGTTTAGTCGTTGCAATTTGTGATGGTTATAGAAAAGTTCCAGTTCATGATAAAGGCTCTAAGCATAAGATATTATTGAAGAAGAATTTATAATTATCAATTGACGTTAAAAATATGATAAGAGTTATATAAAATATTTGTGTTCGATTTCGATTATATTTGTCCCATGATATGTTTTGAACACGAATATTATGTGATATTTTAGCTTTTAAAATTAAATGGATATAATAATGAAAACTATCTATTTTTATTTAAGAAGATGGTGTATATGATAAGATAATATTGATTAAATGTGTCTATAATTTAATTTTTTTTTTTAATTTTAAATTAAAGTTAATCTGATTATAATAATTTTGCAGTTTTAGAACTGTGAATTAATTAAATATGTTAAATGATAACAAATAAAT
Organism: Sipha maydis; assembly: GCA_034509805.1. NCBI lineage: Eukaryota > Metazoa > Arthropoda > Insecta > Hemiptera > Aphididae > Sipha > Sipha maydis. The sequence goes on along the minus strand of JASXSY010001314.1, from coordinate 4,829 downwards.
GTAATCTAATAAATTTTTTATACAATATGTCATATCACGTTTTTTGACAGACCAAATAACGGTATAACACTTCGATGTATATGAAAAATGATGCCAAAAACATCAATTGAGTATTAATTTTACATTTAATTAGTTTCAAATGATTATTAAATTAAATCCTGGTTTTAAGATTGAAAATTTTTTTTAATAAATCTTTATAAGACTTGGTTAGAATTATATTATCTTCAAGAAGTACTTATATTACATATTAGTTATCTCAGCCATTTCATTAACGCCTTGCATATAATATCTAATAATGTTCAGCTGGATAATTATCGTTTAATTTTATTATTTATTCAAAGTGAACCGCTCTACGATGGGAAGTGTTGTGTACCAATATTTGTTAAAATATAATGTAATAATTGTTTTACCGAAAAACTTTAAACAAAGCTGAAAGGATAAATTTAAAAACATAAACGGACTAAAAATTACAACTTAGCTTGTAGTTGTACCTCATTAAAATATGAATTTGGATATTAATAAAAGTAATAACTATCCATAATAATTAAAAAAAAATATATATACGTAGAGTTAACTTAGAATTAGTCAATATTTATAAAAAAAGAATATTTCTTTTGTAATTATTGAACTATTTTTGTAAATGTTAAGAGAATTATTGCAGTACTTTAGAATTAAAATATTTTGGAGTTTTTTATTGGTCTTAAATGTGATGACCTAAAGAATATATATATAGAATAAAACCAATAGAAGTCTTTACACTAACTGAAATTGTATTTTTTTTTATTTTTTTTTGGTGACCCTTTTTTATTTTTTTACTTTCAGGTTTTCATTGTTGTGATTTTATATGTCTGTTATATACTATTAGAAATATGAAAAATACGAAATTTTTATAAATCTATACTTGTACATACATACAATATCACAAAATTGATTAAATAATAAATGTCAATTGTACTTTTTAAAGTAAAAATTAAAAAGCTTGGTATTTTCTTAAAAAAAAGTTGTTTGAAAAGATATATTGATGTTTGTGACAGAACCATTTTTTATTATTTGGAATATTTTAAAACGTCTGAATATTTTAATCCCGTTAAATAAATGCAACGTTTGACTTATATACATTATAAAACATAAAACTATATTTAAAATATCTTTTATATCGTTTATTTATGTAAGTGGTATTTAAAATATGATTATATGAGAGATATATATTATAAGAGATATATAATTTTAATTCAAATTTTATTTGAAAAAAATTAACTTAATGTTATAATGTTATTTGTTTTTTTGGTATTATATTTCATGTGGTTAGCAATACTAAAAAAGTTATTCAAAAATCAATGATTTCATATTTTTTACCATTTGTTATATATCGTTATTTTGTTAATAGAAAATAATAGGTAAAGAATGTTAATCAATAATTAATACCAGCCATGAATTATAGTGACAAGGAGTAGAAATAGTAAGAATCTTAACTCTAGTCCTTTATTCTGCCTGAAATTACAATTTCAGCATATAAATAAAAATTTGTTTTACCGTAAGTAATCGAAAGGAAAAGTTCCTCTTCTACGCCTGAATCAATAGATATAGATGTATTGTAGATATTGTATAGGTTCAAGTTCGTTTAACGTTCGGTGGTCTCTCAATTATTATATTTTATAGTTCACGAATAGTGTTTTTATCGTATTTTATAATTTTTTCAATATTGTACATTTAATTTGTATAGCATGTAAACGTTTCATACAACAAAAATTATTATAATTATCAAAAATGGTTTATGTTATTATTTTCGAACAGCATGAAAATATAGTAAATACAATGTTGATAAAAATTATTAAAATTAAACTCATTTTTTGACATAAATAATTCGTATTCACATTTCTCTCCGTGTTTTTTATTTTACTTTTGGAAAACTATTGTCAAAGTATTCGCTGGGCGATTGATATCTTTGTTTTCAGAGTCAGAAAATAAATGTTCTAAAAAATAGCTTTTGTATACTTACATAAATAGATTTTTTTTTTTAGGGAATTTTAAAATTTTATTTGCCTCAATAATAATGATTGAAATATATTTGATTAGAAAATCATTCTGTATAAGAATAAAATAATAAGCATGATTACAAATTATAATTTCAGTTAAAGTAAGAATTTATTATGCATCAAACATTTCATCTTTCAGAAAAATGCACTCCGAATAATTCAAACGTTTATGAAAAAACAATTTGATTTACTTTCTAAAATTAATATTTATTAACTTGTTATAAATATTATTATTATAAACTTAAATATTAGTATTTAATTATTTGAATAAATAAAAGTTTGAAATCAATATAATACTTATACACCCATTTTTGGTTTTGTTTTATTTTAGTTTAACCTATCTAATAAGGAAATTATTAGGCAAGTATACAAGTAATACTAATATAGTAACGTAAATGAGTGTAGCCCAATTGCGGCCCAAAGTAACCATTTTTCCTTTTCCATATTCCGGCTGTAGTCCGGACAAAGTAGATAAGATATAAATAATTTAATTTAATAAATTGCGTCTTATGTATTTTGATTTGAATGAAGCGAAATGCATTCGAATTCATAGTCTAACATTTAGGGCTTTCTAGTTCATTAAAGATAAGAAAGCCGATTAGCTACAAGATTGCAAGGATAGTAGTACGTAGTATTATATTATGCTGTAATTACTTATTTAAATAAAAGTTAATACGAATCAAAATTGAAAAACTAAAAAATAATAAACATCTAATTCTGAGTTCATAACAATCAACCTGTAACATAACCATTACGATATTTCGATATCTTAATGATTGATTAATTATATACATTTTATACTAGGTATTGAGCTAACTTACCTAATTTTTAACTTTTACTATATTTTTCTTTTGAAATATTTTTATTGCATATTAATGATTGTTGTATGAATACCTTTTAAAATATACATATTATATACTGTTGAGATGACTTCACTATTTATTAAAATTTTATATTATATTATAATAATTATAATTATAATTATTGTTAATTGTAGATGCGTCGTTTTGTTAACCAATGTGTGTTCGGACGCATCCAGGGCACAAATTATATTGGGAAGCAATGTGACTATCTGTGTTTGGGCCGCAATCGGACGTCACTGATGTCAGTTATATTTAGAAAAAGAGGCTGATTGATTCATTGACTCTCCTTAGTTCAGAATCTTTTTTTAAAATCAGTACTTATGCATCCGTTCAAAATGTACATAACACATTATCTTGTGTCAGTTATTTGTCTCTGTGTATCATCTCATCATCATGTTGTTATTCAAGTTAAAATACGATTATTTTTATTTTTTTCCTGTTGCAGTTTAAATCTACTTTAAAAATAAATTTTAATCTTACTACACGTGGCTGAATAACACTATAAATTATTTATGTAATATCAATAATGTAGTCTTGGTTTAAAAAATGTACGTGACGTGTTTGGATGAAACATGCGTCAGGTGTAGAGTCGTAGAACTGATGGATGGTGTATTATGAAAACGTGTTTTTTTTTTATTACATTTTTTTCATTGCAGACTTACGATTTTTAGTGGCTGACGATTGAAGGAAACGTCATTGCACCCTATAAAATATTGAAATTAATTACATGGTTAGAATTAAAAAATAATAATAATAATAATAAATAAATAAAAAAATAAAAATAATTAATAACTTAAGTAAAATCATAAATATTTAAAAAAAAGCGTTTTAGTTTATACCTTTATAATGAGATTTATGTAACTATTTAATGCTTGCTTCAATTATTGATTTGTTTGTCGAGGTAGTCGACTAAATAAATATTACAACCTATTGAAACCAAATGCGTTTTCAATACCAAGTATAATATTTATATTAATATTTGTGGACATTTAATTACGAGAATAAAAACGAAAATAGGTATTACACTTTTAATTAGTAATTGTAATATGCTTAGAGTCATAAATAAAGAAGTGTACATAGTAGGTATAAATCAAACCTATCGCTTATTAGAAAACATCGGTTAATTGACACATTTCGCTATGGACCCAAAGTGTTTCTAATAAGCGAATTCTACTGTATATGATCTAAGATCCAAAGTATTTATAACCGTTTTTATATTGATAAAATAAGTAATTTTGTGTTAAATACTTACATTTTTTATAAAATATTATTTGTACAAAATTAAGTTAAGTTTATACGTTATTTTTCTGGATTTGACATGTGACACGTGACACGTGAATTTCGTGAGTTCACGAGTATTAAAAGCTCTGTTTATTAGCTATTGCCAGTACACTAACAAAACATATTACATTTAAATTTCATTCAATTCACTTTGTTTTTATTTTAGGTCAAGCAGCAATATCAAATTGTCATAATCGTTCACACTAATATATCATTATAATAATATTTTCATAACTATTACATAAATAATTTTCTAACTATAAATATGCTGTACAAACGATGTTTAGTGTTAGTTGTTTGAAAAGGCCGGTTCTAGATCTTTGCACACCACTATACTCAGCCGCTAACACTCGCATATGTTCTTCGAATATCACGTGATAACTGTCCGACTACAGTGTGTTGGTGTTATAGCAGATTTTTATTGGAATAGAGTGGTCGTGGAGAATGGTGTGTGAATGGCTAAAAGCCGGCCTTTTCAAATTACTAATGTTTATCTAACATTGATTTTTTTTCGTAAGATATTGACTTCAACGAGCGAAAAATTGTGCGCTTTCTATATAGCATTATAATATAAATAACTAATAATATATACGTCGTGTTACGTTAGGTTAGGAGTAAAAACAGTAGTATTAGTAGTAGTTGTAGTAGT
>JASXSY010001313.1:0-98473 GCA_034509805.1 Sipha maydis | reverse complement strand
AAATCATATTCGTGTACGCACGCGTATAACAATAATTCGTTTGATACCTGGGTTTGGTTATCCGAAATCGTATTTTTTTTTTGTTCCACTGTTACCGCAGCAAATTATTTCGGTTATCGTTTTCCTTCACTCACTTATTCTCACTATAACTCCATGGTGTTCAATAAATATCATCGGACCTGCTCAACGCATTGTTTGTTATAGTAATATAAATTATCTATTTTTATATCGAATAGTTGTTTTTAAATTAAAACTGTGCCAAGTTGTCCGTCGTAGCCCTGGTTTTTACATCTCGTTATATTTCGAATATTCATTTTTCGACCGTTATTGAAACTATACGATTATTCTCATAAAATATATTTTAAATTTTAGTACCCAAACTTCAGTGTTAAAAGTATAATATTACAGCATGCGCGTACCAAGTTTATGTTAAGGAACGAAGTTATACGAAAACTATACCTATAATGAGCAAGCGAACGGCGAACACTGCAATTTCCGCGTATAATATAATATACATTTATAAATTATTTACTTAACCTTGTTTATCTTTTTTTTCTTTTAAAAGTATGAGCGTATAATCTATTATATTCCTAATAAATTAATATTTAATACAATTATATTAAAGTTTACACAATACCAAGAATGTAAAATATTTTTCTTCGGCTACAGTAGACTAATTAAAATGTAGAATATCATTCACAATCTACGATCATATATTATTATTTTAGGATTCGGTTTTGAATAAATTGTATTTTTCTTCTTGTTGAATCGTCAACAACGACTATAACAATCACGGATATATGCAGAGTCTAAAATGTCTTCAATATTTTTGATGTTATTATATTATCGTCGTATAAAAACAGTTTACAACAAAATATTATACTTGTAAATGGTATAAAATCTGTAATGAGCTACATTTTCCACAAATATATCCTACAAAACAAAGTTTAAATTATATTTTAAAATGTTCTTGTTGTTTAAATAAGTTTAAGAAAACTAAAATTAACACTGATGTGACAGAAACGCACTTGGATTGCAATCTGCAGAAGACTAAAACGCCATACGGTATATAATAAGTAACAAAAAAAAATAAAGAAAAACGCAGACATAATTTTAACTTACTATGAAACTTGTATAAGCATTGTTCGTTTATAAAATAACGATGTAAAAATGAAATTAAAATAATTCGCAACATTTAATTATACCATTTATTGTATTACTTTTGGATTATTCACAAGTCAATATTATAATTTTTTTTTTTATTATTAAATTTGAAGCCTCAATAACAGAACAATTGGCTTATATTACATTGTCAAAATAATTTAAATTAATGCAGACAAATAAATAATTTCATAAATACTAAAAATATGTAGGTGGTTGTCTTCATAGGGTTATTGTTATCGTTTAAGTTGAAAAATATTGATCAACGTATAACAATATTTCATACTTATACTTTAATATTTCAAAAGTTCAATATTATACTTAGTAAATTTGTACAAACCATATTGTACGATGTACATTTATTTATTACATTAATTTCAAATTTATTTTAACTTTATATGTTTGACCAGCCAAAAAAATAAGTATTTTAATTTTTATCCCCGAACTGATAACGATAATAATATTATTCCTCATGTTTGTATGATCACGCATTTATTCGTATATGAGTTTATTTCTATAATATATATCATAATGATATTATGATATATTAAATACCATATTATAGTGAGTAGTTAATTAAACGTTATTGGCTTCTTCGAATACAGTCGGCATTAAACCAAATGCCTATACATTGGAAATATAATTATGTAATTGGTAATTACTATAATAATAATATGTGCAGTGCGTGTTTTTGTTCCCGGCTTTTGGCTAATTTATATAAATCCATATCGTGTGTGGCATACAACAATGAAACGTACAATAATTCCATTGCCGGACGAGATTACATTATGCGTAGTATGTCGTAGGCATTTAGTCAAGTCAGGCGTTCTGCTAAATGGCTAGGTAAATAACCGAAAAATGTATTATCAAACGCAATTTTAAAATTTTAATGACAAATTTTTACAATACCGTGAACTATATTTCCTTATTAATGATAAATTATCGTCAGTTATTTGTTGTTATTCTACTCGTATACGAATTAGATTATAGTTTATTCGGTGTTCAATAAATTTTAGCGTCCCTTACAACGAAAAGCGTAAATTTACTTTTAAAAGATGAAAATCTATTGATTTTTTTTTGTTATTTTTTAAATTGTTGTATTAACAATAGGATATTTCGTCATACGATTATTTATCGTCATCAGCAATCACAACAACAATAAACCATTAATGTTATATTGTTACATTTTATAGTTATATATTATCCGTGGACCATGGGTAATTGAAACTTGTACAGTCGTCCACATCGAGTGGGCTGTTGTAGTTAGAGATGGGAGCTTGGTGAATTTGCCCAGTAAATTTTACCGGTAAGGTAAATTTACGTAAATTTTACGGACATTTTCTATACCCGGTAAATATTTTTTACCGTTCTAAAAATCAAGTAACCACTTATTTCAAATGTTTTCTTGTGTACATTAACACTAGTGACATTTCTAAAAAAAGAAACCGATTAATCAACACTAATGCCTCAAAACTACATATTATTCGAGCAAATATGAATAATATTGATTTCTTAAGTCCAGATAAGGGTAATAATAAAATAACATCATCAACTTTTACCAGTTCTACCAATTTAGTATCAAATAACTATGTTCAGTTAGTAAGTTAGCAACAGATAAAGATCTGGAAAATATTGATGAGATTGTAAATGAAGATGACAGTAATGATACAGAAGAAGAAAATTACGATACAGATAATCTGGTTGAATCTGATAACTTATCAGATGATTCAGATAAACATATTATGTTTAGGTGATGATGATTTTTACGAATCACACTTTAAATAGGTTTATAAATACAATTATTAAATTTAAATGTAATTTTGATTTTATTTAGATATTCTGACTACTGAGATAAGTAATAAAGGAATAAAGCGTGGTATAAATATATTTATAATAAGTTTATTTTTCTTTTTTTCAAATTATTTCAAATTTGCATAATTTATTCATCATACCATTCATACTACTAATACAATATTCATACTATTCATACTTGAAGTTAAGTGTGAACAAATGTTCAGTGGTAGTATTGGTTAGCTGAGTTATAAACATGTAATTGAGTTCATAATAAATTAATAAAAAAATTTACGTTAATTTACGTAAAATTTACCGGTAAATTTAACAAAAAAAATTTTACAGTGAAATTCCCATCTCTAGCATGAGTAGTTTTCGTAATTCGTTATAATTAGTTCTTCAATTTGTATTGACAACGTTCATTATTTTTCCGGTATAAACTACACTGTTCGGCGGCACTTACCTACGTGCTAGAGGCCAATAAAAGGGTGGCGGCAGGAGAAATAAAAACCGTTGTTCACGTATTATTTTTTCGCAGAGAGGAATAACCTGTAATCATTGCGTAATGAAATTTTCAAATAAGCACACTAACAATGAAACTAACCTCCCCAAAATTCTGGTAGCTATTGCCAAGTTATGTTTATAGTCATGACCGGCGTGATAGTAAGGCAACGCAGGCGACCGCCTAAGGCGCCATACTCAGGGAGGCACCGAAACGACAAATTAAAATTTTACAAATTTTTTTAAAAACATTTTTTTTTTTTTTTTAATATAAAATATAATTTATGATACTCATAGTTTATACGTATTATGATATTGTTTGATAAAAATCCCTAAGTATTTTTATTGTTTGTTCCGAATTATGTCACTTCTAACACATCTATATCGTTGCCACCGAATCAGTTATAAAATAATTTTTATAATCAATATGTTAGTGACAAAAAATGAATAGTGTATAAAGTTTTTCTAAATTTCTGTCTATGAAATAATATTTTACGATGTATTATAACTTAAAGTTTGTTGTATTCAAAAAGCGCCATTTGACATTTTGGCCTAAGGCATTATTTAGTCTTCCACCGACCCTGTTTCTAGCGACTGCGGAATGGTCAAACACTCGATTACTAGCCGGCTGGTTCCAGTTTAGGAGATTGTTAATGAACAGTTATTTTACCCAAAATATACTAGTCTTTTGTTCATCGTACTGATCGACCTAGTAATGTGATAATACTTTTGAAAACTTATTTGAGTTTTTGATGATGTCTACCAAATTATCGGTCAGTTCACTTTCCCCGATTTTGAAATTAAATTAAATTTATTTTTTAATAAATTGTGAACAACAGTGAACAATATATAACAATATATAAAATATAGGATAAATTAAAAAAAAAAAACGAACAGATCATTTTCAATCTTGATCAAATCACGGATTAATGCAATAGAAAAATGGTGAAAATTCCGTTAAAATGTTGATGTTGTATGAGTATAATCGATAAGATATCGATAAATGCATCTGGTCGGTGTGATGTGGAACCGATGTGAAATGGTAGTTACCCGGGAGACTACAACATGTCTTGTACCGTCTGACTGTTTAATAATAGCATGTGATTTAATATGGTGTTCTATTATTATTATTTGTTGCTCTAGTATAAATCGTTACTATTTGGGTAGTAGCCGTTTGGATACTCAATTAATCAACATGCTGGTCTCACCAAGACTAAAATAAAAAATAAAACAAAATGAAAACACTTTTTCAATATATAACCAAAACCCACTATCATAGTTGTAACACAATGATATCTATTAAATCGTGATTATAACTAAGAGTTCAGTTTGCTGCTATCGCTCAGCGCGTACGGTCGTAAATACTATGTTTCGTCCGTTATCGCCGTTTTTCGCTAATGTTGCTCTCAAACCACGATTAATATGCCTCGCATTTCCACAAAAAGGAACCTTTCTGCATCTTCCCCTACTCAAGCAGGTGACAATAAAAGCAAGATTTTCATCACACCAAATCGTTATGCTGCACTGTCGGATGTTTCCGACGAACATCATGAGGTATTTAGCCCTCCCTCCGTCGAAAATCCATCTAAACACCATCGCAACGCATCACCTAACAACACGGAACTTACTCCTTGCCCAAGATTTTTCAAGTCGTTCAGCTCGCCTCCTTTCATGGTAAGTGGCGGCTATTCTCACCCCACTCTTGTAAAGGCTCTACTTGATCTAATTGACACATCATGCATTTATTTTAAAACAAGTTCGAAATATCTCATTATTTATACGGACGACGCAACTAATTTTAATCTGGTCGCTAATTACCTTTTAGGTAATCAGATTAGATTTCATACCTACCAACCCAAAATATCTAAACCATTCAGCGTTTACATCAGGTATCTCCACCCATCCACCTCCATTGACGATATTACAACCGGCCTAGCAGAAAAGGGGCACGAAGTCATTCGCGTTGCGAACATTCTTCACCGCGTCACAAAATGTCCACTTCCGCTTTTTCGGATTGATCTAAAAGTCGCCGACAATAATAGGGAAATTCTCAAATTAGACTTATTTCTCCACTCCAGAGTTAAAATCGAGCTGCCTAAGAAGAAACTCGCACCTCCTCAATGCAAGGAATGTCAAGATTATGGTCACACTAGTAATTATTGTCAGCAAACTTCCCGTTGCGTCAAGTGCGGAAAAAATCATCCTTCTTCGGATTGTAAAAAGTCACCTTCGGAGCCCGCCAAGTGCGCTCTTTGTGCAGGGCCGCATACTGCGTCCTACAAAGGATGTCCTATATACAAAGCGCTCGTGGAAAATAAAAAGAAAAAAAAGAAAATAAAACAGAAGACCGACGAACTTCGTTATCGATTCACGCCTAATGTCACTGAATCACCGCCAAATAAGGTTTTCTCCAGGTCTAGTTCCAAACCCGAACGTACATACGCCAACACTGCCGATAACATATCTTCCACAGAACCAATTTCCGTCACTTTATCACGTTTTATCTCAAGTTTAAATTCGTTAATCACTCCCCTTATCACTCTTCTTCATACAGTTGTAAACTCACTGGCCACTAAAAGCACTTTATCGCCTTAATTACTTTCGTCAAAATTAATCTATTATGTAATCTTTACTCTATTTATTATATATACTTATATACTTACTCATTATATCTATAATCATCAGACCTTAATCGATAACATTATCTAATATTAATATTGATGTTAATTAGTGTCTATATTATTTATTTTTAAGAACTATTATCTGTATCGCTGCTATTATGTATATTTTCTTCTATATGATTATTATCTTATTTTGTTTATAACCAAAATTGTAATGTTTTATGTTTTATCGATAGAATTGTAAATGTTAAGCTGTCATAGTATTTACTAAAAGCTAATAAAAAAAAAAAAAAAAAAAAAAAAAAAAACTAAGAGTTAACTGTTAACAATCAGAAACATTGGTGGTTAAAACCTGGGAGTGAGGACTTTCATTAACTCGAAGTCACTACCCAACTCGAGGTCGTGAAATACGTTTTTTTTTTTTCGAAAACTCCGAGTCTTACTTAAAATCTACGCGGTTAAATCGGCCATCAGACGCGCGCAATAACCAAAGAAACTTTTCTGCTATTTTTTCTTTTATTTTCTTAGCTCTTTCCTGCTAGCAGATCATTGTACACGGATAAAATACATAAAATACCGTATAAAATGTGTGTCTGAATGTGTGTGTGTGTATGTATTTACACGGCGCACCGACACCACGGGCCAATTATCTCTTTTGTCCGCGTGGTATATTTCACGTTCACGCGGGCGTGCGCGAGCCTTACATGTACATTCATAACGTGTTCTTATAATGTGTGTGTACTTATGCGTGTGTTACAGTCGCTCCAATAGTTTCGCTGCGTCTCGGCAACTCGATCGATCCGAACGGCATCAAAGAAGGCGACGACGTGTACTTCGACTGTCACGTAAAAGCCAATCCGCCGTCCACGAAGCTCACATGGTACCACAACGTAAGTACTCTTCGATAATGCATCTGTAACGCTAAACGGATTTAATCTGAGCATAATTTAAGAAATTTTCTCTGGGTGGCATTTCAACAAAACTCTCTACCAGAGTAACATAGAGGGAAAACCAACTCTTGCCATGACGGTCGTTACGATAATGTGTTGGACAGTGGCACAATCACCTACCACTGGGTAGCATTCAGTTATCTCTGGGGGGGGGGGAACTAGTGCCACGTACTTTTTATGTTAAAACATGCTCTGGACCTAATCCAACCTCCACCCCCTACACCGCACGTATATGTACGTCGGTGTGTCCATTCAAGTGTGAACGAGAGTGAAAACCGAAGAAGATGAATTAAAGTAAAACGTTAACACGCAGTCGCAGAGTTGGGCGTAGGTCGAATAGAAAATTATTCATTGTTCTACGGGTTATTCTAGATTTTTTTTTATTCATCATTTGGTTATTCGTTATTCAATTATTCGTCATTCATTGTTCCATGGATTATTCTAGATTGTTTTATTCATTATTCAATTATCTGTTTTTCATTATTCCACGTAATCATGTTTATCTCAAATGATTCTTAGACACTTGAAATTCCAATTTTACTTAAAATTGAAATCGGCGTGTTTCGTATCTACAATACATTATCTGCTATTGAAAATGTCATAAAAAAAAAAAAAATTGAAAATAAGTCATAAATGATATGGTTTCAGATAATGGGTTAACCTAAATGGTTTAACAGTCACTATCGACATGTTATTTACTTGCGCATTGGACATCAGTGTATTATAAGTATTCTCCACAATATATTTAATTCATTTATTCAGAATAATCAATTTATTCAGAAGTTAAGCTATTCACGTTAATTTTTATTCACAATTAAAACTGTTTAAAATAAAATACATTCTTTATTCACAAAATAATCAGTTATTCATACTTTTCTTTTTATTTATTTTTTTTATTTTTATTTTTTTTTTTTGTATTTATTTTCTCCCAACTCTGCACATTGATCTTCCACCCCACACACCTTCGAGGTAAAATTGTATAGTTCGAAATAAATCTCCAACTGGTGTATTCACGTAGGTACCCTAAAATATTTATTCGGAATTTTATAGAGCGTGCAACGATACGTGGTTGTAGTGGTAGCACACGACTTTCGATTTATCATAAAAAAATAAAATGAATCGTATGTAATTTAGCACAAACATTGTACATTGTACATGTGTAATATAGTACATGCATATTTGTCCGAACTGTTTAAAAACGCGTTCGTAAACACCGCGAGCACTCCTTGGTATATATTATATAGCCTCGCGCGAAAACTATAAAATATTTAATGCTACTCGAAACAATTTCACAAGAGAAAGATACCCTTCTTCTTTCTTTCTCATTCTCTCCCTCTCTTTCTCACACACACAAACACACACACTCACATACACTATCTCTATCTCTTCGCAATCTCAATTCCATCCATTTTCCAAGCTCCAATTTATAATATGATAAAACAAAACTGGGTTTTTTTTTTTTTTTAATAATTTTCTACATTTTTTTTAGTATCCTGGAGTAATGTACATAAATAATTGACTACGTAAATTTTCATACGTTTACAACGCTATTCGTTTTCTCATCTAATTAAGCCAAATTAATTTATTTTTTCCGTACAAAATAATTTCAGTTGTTTCTGCACAAAATATGAATTCAACTGATCATCTTATAAACGGTTATAGTTATTTGCTTTTCATAAAAAATTCTTCAATAACAATTACAACCCGTGGTGTATATTTATTCAATCAAATTCTGTCGCTGTCTCCGAACGTCTAAATTTTAACTCGTGAAAAATTCCGATTGCAATTATTTAGGACTTTAAACAATTTATTTAAAATATTTAAAATTTCAAAATATCATAATATTGATAACTCTAAATTTCAATAAGTCGTTAGTAAAACGGTGAATGTATTGATTTTACTATAATGAGTATATTTATTGTGTATCCCACTAGATTTTGACAAAAAGGAGTGTTCCGATCATAATAATCGTATGAAATTTCTGATAATTAGCCTATTAAAAAGAGCCATCTTATGAATTTCTGAATAATTTTCGTAAGATTGGTGAAAAACTGACGATAAGTTATAAAATAAATGATAATATTTACCGATTTTCTACAAAATCTAATTTTCCTAATTGTAATAAGTAATGATTGAAGAGACATATAATTTTCACTGAATAAATATTAACTATTAACTGTTTTTTATAGATCGTATGTATTTCAAAATATTTATTTTAAACTATTTATAGAAATTTGAAATGTTCATATTTTCTTAGCATTTTATCGAAAATGTTGATAGAATAATATTGATTAGACAAAAAGTCTTATAAAAATTTAACATAAAATTCCTAAGAAATATCTATTGCTAATTAAAAAAAAAATGTTGAGCTTGATTTCAAAAAATAATTCGTGAGCGTTTGTATATTACATATTGATAATCTAATAAAAATCATGAAAATTCACCATATTTTGGTGAAAGATGCATAACATTTTCAGTTTTGTACTTAAAAGCCTAAATATGAGATATAAGAACTTTTGTATGATTTATTTGTAGACCAAAAAATAAATAATAATAATAATAATAATGATAATAATAAATAACAAGAAATTTGCAAAATTTGTTTATAAGCGTTACAATATGAAATTTTAACTAATTTCCATTTTAAAATACAATATAAGTATTGTTTTTTTATCAGTTATAAAAGTATAAATGACATTTCATGGTTTCGGATTATTTTAATGAAGTTTTAGTTGCTTTTTTACGATAGTAAAAACAATAAAAGTTCAATCTAAGTTATTAAGAAATTAAGGTATTCTACTGTATTAGTAATCTTTAGATATAATTACTGATTCATCCTACCTTTTTCATTCACAATCGTTTTCAAGAGAAATTGTACCATGTTTAAAAGACCAATACAGCAATCCATTCACCAACCCTTGTATGTCCCCGTTCTATAACTATTTTTAACTCTTTTTAATAATTTCAAAATGTATTCTGTACAATATAATATGTATACACTTAACGTACCGTTATGATATAACACGAGAATAATTAAGTATTCATTATCAACATTTCAAACCTGTGATATTCTACATTGACGAGTAACTCGAAATAATCATTATGGTCTTACGAAACACTGCAGCATACACTCAGAGTACCTAGTTGAATGAAACTTTATTATTATTATTATTATTCGAAAATTTAAATTTAAAACATGATTTGGTATGTTTCGGTCATACTGATGTTCTCGTGCCAAAAAGGTTATCTAATATATTTACTTGATAAGGATATTAACTGGGTTATATGTGATAGCGATTAAAAGTGTAGAAACTAAATATTGGTTTAGATAGGTACGAGATGAATTGTATATATTTTGATGTTGAAAACTTTTCGCTTTCAATTCTTAAAAATTTAATCAATCATTAAATAAAGGTTATACAAAAGAAACAGTAATAATATACAGAGTTCGAAATGTAAAAAAAAAAAAAAAAACCCTTACAAGTAAAAATATTTTTGCAGTTATAATTTCTCTCTTTCTCTCTCATTCTTCGTTTATTTTGTTTTTAATATTTTCTAATGGTTTTCCACATTGGATTCAATATCATGACTTATTATCGCATTATGAAATTGTTTTTGAACAAACGCTGTGCCAGAGTTCTTATAAGCGTATTTTTTTCCAATGTTTTGAGAGCTTAGAATAAAAATAAAAATAAAAATAAAAACCGTCAAATAATAATAATTGTCTGAGAAGGAGAATCAACACAGAAGTCCATGAGCCAACAACCATATTATTCAGAAAATTAAGTATCGCCTAAATTTTACTGAGTGAGTAAAAAATAGCAATTAGCCTGTGGAAAGCAAAACTTTTTCCAAATGGATGAGTAAAGGGTGAAACTTTAATGATTGTGAAAAAAAAAAGAAAATTAAAAGTAATAATAATAATAATGGTAATAAAAATCTTTAGACATTTTTAAATTGAAAAAAATTACCGAGAAAAAAGTAGTTTTAAAATAAATATTGTTTTGACAGCGAATAATTAAAACAAAAAAAACCTTAACATTAATATTATAATAAATTAGGTTAAAAGATGGTGAAAACTCTTAAGTCTTCACGCTCTCCGTTTTCACATGATCATTAAATGTTCCGACTTCATCACTCAATAAAACTTTTTACATAACTAAGATTTTTTTTATAGCTATCTAGAAAACGTGGGTCATTATATTATTGTTAGCTTTAGTAATGATGGACTTAAGTCCGACTTGTTTTGGCATTTACCGTTATCTTTGACATCTTCATATGTCTAAAACTCGTTGGAAGCTTATAGATCTAAAAGTTATAAATACTCTTAATTTTTCAATAATTCTATAGTAATTTTATGTTCTAGCATCACGCGTACGATTTTATAAATTTATTATTTTATTATGAGTTTCTTAATAGTAGTAATACGAGTAAGATGCATAATAATTTAAGATTAACTTATGCAAATAATATAGTATAAAACATAAAAACGTATTGAATACATGCAGAACTTATATTTATATGCTAATGAGAAATTAATATCTGGGATGTGTACACTAATGAGTTACAACTGATGTCCTAATGTTTTTAAAAATCACTAAATAACATTATATTTTATGAATAAATAACCCGATGTAAATTTAATTTAATTGTGATTGTAAGATATTTATATATATATATATACTTTTTTTTTGTCTACCTCCATTATACATTTTTAAAAAAATGATGAATAAAAAAAATTAGAAAAAATGAATCGCTGTTTCCGCCCGGGTTCGAACCGGGGACCTTGTGCGTGTGAAGCACACGTGATAACCTCTACACTACGGAAACTAGATGAGAAATGTTGCGTTATAAACGACATATAAATAAAAATATATTATAAAGTTAAAATTATTTTATTGGTAATAACAAAAAAAGAAAGAATTAATAATATTTCATAAGTATCTTATAACTTATTGCAATAAAATAATAAATTGTCATTATACAGTCTTACAAAAAAATCCATAACCATACATAATTTAATTACGTTTAATTTATTTACATTTAACCATATAATACATTTATGTATATATATATATATATATATATATATATATAGTCGTATATTTTATATATTATGAAATAATCTTCTCTTTAAATGTAATAAACGTTAAATGTAATATTTACGTATTGGTTACTGCCCCATTCACCCCCCCCCCAATTTGAAGACACCCTTGGTGCATAGACCACTTTTCAGAATAGGTAAGTAAAAGGCTATCATCCTCCTTCTCCCACTGATAGTTATTTTAAGGGTTAAAATTCTGATACAAATATACACACAAATGTTTAAATTTCTGTTTAATTTAAAATATTAATTTTTCCCTTGAAATAAAAGTGACTGAATTTTTTATTGTTCTAAATTTCTTAGCAATTAAAACTTAAAATAAATTATAAAAAAAAAAAAAAATTAAAATATTACAATTGAAATGGTTTGAGTAATATATTTAAAGTTATGGAGAAATAAACAAATACGTCATATATTTTAATGCAAAAAAAAAAAATATGAATTTGATAAATAATTATAATTGATCATAATACAGTTCTGCTTCAGTTGAGTTTTTAAAATCATCAATAATGTCTTTTGGATTGAAATATTTAACCATGTCTTTAGTTTCTTGCTCTTTAGTTTTAATTATTAGCTATTTAATTTATCTTGAAACATAGTACTTCTTTCATCGTTTTTGCATTATTATATAATTTGTGTTTTAAAAATTAATAAAAAATTTTTGGGACTGAGTATAAAAATATAATAATTATATTGTAATAATAAATACCAAATATATCATGTTTTCATTTATTTTCATTATTTTTAGACACAAGACTGCTTTCAGGGTATGCAGATGTACACCCTTCGCACACTTATGATTCAGGAGTTGGTACCTATCCAATATTTTCTTTGGTCAATACCAATACGGAATAACTATTAGTTACTTTTGTACTTGGTAAAAATATACTCCTGAATTGTTATGACCCAAGTGCATTAAAGATAGCGTTTTTTTCTGATTAAATCGTGTGTTCTTTAATTTATTCTTGCAAAATAAAGGAATAAATTCGTTGGAGCTCCATCTAATATTCGAGACGGTCATCTCAGCATCCAGTAATAATAAAAATAAATAAATAATTTAACGTGTTTGTTACATTAGGTATGTCCATAATAAATGGGAAAAAGACATTGTTTTATTTTATTTTAGTATTGCTCAGCTTGCGAGTGACCTACTAAATTAAAAATTAAAATTCCAACACCGATGGAAGAGATACCGAACCTTATGAGCTTTCAACTCTGTTTGACCAAGATACGTTAATTTAGTAGGTGGTACATATATTTAAACATATATCGTTGTATCTGTCTACATCACTAAAAAGGTTTCGTTCAATTCTCAGTTCAGTGTAATGGTTTCAAATTGGTTGTGTCATTATAACTATAACTATTGTATGGAATTACAATTATTTCATAATTAATACTAGGTATATAATGGGACGTAATAATAACAAAAAATAAAAAATAAATAATTTTCGGATATAACTATATTGTTATGATGGTTATAATAGGATCAGAACGGGGTTTCGATGTTCTATACAGTCAGGGTTGTTTTATTTATAGCAGTGCCCTTTAATTATTATAATTAATTTTGTTATTTATTGTTATTTTGATTATAAAACATTATTAATTTTAGTTTTGAAATATGCGATGGATATAAAACATTACAATTTTTCAAATATTATGTTAGCAATAATGATAATTTTATTTGCACATGCGTATTTATAATTACTCAATAACACTTTTATTCATACTCAACATTATTATGCTTGCAATTAACTGCTTAATCGTTTAATTATAATAAAAACTTATTAAAATATCGAACGACGGCTAATAGGTTAGTGTTTTCCTTTTCGTCGACGTTTCGTACACATTGCACAACTTCCATCTTCACACCGTAACTCCGAAGGGAAATAGCGACGAGCAGTTGCTTATAAGAACAAAAAAAAAAAAAATAAATTATTTTCAACTAAAAAGTATGAAATGAAAATTAACAAGTGCAGTTCCAGTACCAAGGTAGTTATTACAAAAAAGAAAAAAAAAAAAAAAAACTAAAAACGAATTAATAATAATAAAACTTTGACATAAAACACAACATCGTGATAAATCGTCATTTGATTATTCTTTGCACACAAGTAAACGTAAAAATGTAATCGACGGTCTGTTCGAATTGCGCTCGAACACCGGTCGTCGTCGAACGTAGTCCCCTGTGGTCGGAAAAGGGTGTGGGCTGCACGGGTGAGTCGAGTCGATTCGTGTAATATCCATATCGTTTACGTGAGTGCGTGCGTGCGTGTACTCGTGCTGTATTGGAAGTCTTGCGGGCAACTAATCCGTTGTACAGTTACGATTGCATACGTGCGCGAACCCGCAAGTATTCTAAACACGTAGTGTTGCCCGCGGGGAGGACTTATGCGGCGGCGGTGGCGGCGGTAAAACGCTGTTACAGCGGACAACGTGTTATACGTACGTAAATGTCAGATAACGCGAACACCGTGTAGCGTATGGAGCAATTGTTTTTGTTGTCGCTGTCGCCGCCGTTGTTCAACCCTTAGTGGTTCTCCTCTCGGTGGCCGCGTATCACGTGCGTTCCATTTCTTGTCGACGGATCATTATACCGTAATTATTGTTTTCTCCGAGGAAAGTAAAAAACAGCGTCGCGGAAGGAACATCTAACTACTATCCACTTATCATCAGCCACCGTCGATTGTAATTGTTCCGATGGTAAAAAATGAAGAAAGAATATCAGTCTCGGGTAGGACTATTAACGAATTCGAATCACCTTATAAAGTCCTTGTTGCGTCAATAGATCTACCGTGGTACGTTGTAAATATAATTAATCCTGAACCCTTATGTTCCGTTTATGTTGGAACATAAACATAGTTGTGACTTATGAACTTACAAATTTCAAAAAAAATTGCTTCCGAAACTGTTTAGGGAAAAATTAATTTTAGTAGGGATACACAAAGCGATTTATACGTTACTTGGTATAGGCACTTATATGCCATTATTACACCTATAATAAGTCCTTAATAAGGCTCGCACAGTAACAACTTATTAAACCTTATTAAACAAAATCATGTGTCGGGTATTCTTTGTCAAGCAAAGGTTTACTTAACTGTTTTTAAATATAATGTAGTAGTAAATATTAAATATAGTTAAATAATAAACAAATTTTGTGCATCCGATTTTCGTATAACGTAGGGCAAATAGAAGAAATATATTTCTAACTCCCTTACACATCATCCAAAAAGATCCACCCAACTAAATAAAATACCAACAATTATAAATAATTACGAACTATTTACAACTTATCAATAATCACCACGTAACTTAGTACTAAAACCACTAAATAATGTAATTATTAATCGATATTATGATTAGTATAAAACTGACGACAAGTGCTAAGATAAAATAATAACTATAATATCTACTAAAACGCATATTTTTCCAAAGTAAACGTAGATCATTTTTAAAAATTAATTTCTAAACCATAGTTCAGTATTCTTAATCTTTTTTTTTATTCTGTATACAATATAATAAAATAATATTATTATACTAATAATAATAATAATAATAATAATAATAATTATAATAATAATAACAATAATAATAATAATAAAATAATTATAATATAATAATGTTCATCTACTCGTATTCCTTTCGATTATTAAGTAAATTTCTTTTATGTTTTCTTTGGTGTCGCATAAGTTAGTCGCGGTAATTTGAGCGTGTTAAAATGGTCGCGGAAATTTGGGCGCGGTAAATTGATCGCTTAGGTAATATTAACGCGCGTCATTTGGTCACGTGATGATGGAGATAAATATATTATCGTAGTCTTAATATTTTATTCGTAAATTATTATAATTATTATAAATTAAATTATAAATTAATTAATTGAAAATTCTCATAATATATTATTATAGTTAAATAAACTCGAAGATAAAAATAAAAAAGTTGAATAATATATAAAAAAAAAGTATAATTTATTAAAAGACCTTTTCATATTATATTTAAAAAATTAAAAATTGTCATAATTATAAAATAAAAATCTATATTTGTAATTGAAATTTCTTTACCCGTATAATTGTATTATATTGATATCTGTATAGCTGTATGTATACTGCGGCAAAATTACTAATTTCTTAGTAATTTGTTTTATATACCTACTAGCATATACTGTATATATTTATCGATATTATATCGATCGTAATACATTTTTACATATCAACTTTTAGAAAATGTTCCGATTTTGCCGCAATTTACCAAGACGACCAAATGACACACGATGATTTTACACTGCGACTATTTTGCCGCGATCAAATTACCACGCCAAAACTACCGCGCTGAAATTACTGCGCTTAAATTACATGGAACCGTTTTTATTATACGCTTGATATAATACATTATAGATATAAAATTAAATTATGATAATAATATTATTTTAAATAGTTAAAGGATAGAAAACAATACAATGGCTTACGAAACTAAACTGTTTATTTTATATAACAATAGTAGCTTATTTTAAGAATTTAGGAAATAAATTCTTCTCTGGTAATTTAACTACAATATATTGAGTGTGGATATGATGCTTAGTTTTATTCTCTTGATATTAACATATAAAAAAAGAGAGTGAATTATTTTTTTATTTAATTTGCACTAAGACAAGGGTGGCCGACCCCAAATAGTTGGAAGGAAGGCGAAGCAAAAGAAGAAGAATTTGCACTAAGAATAGTTTTGTGTGAAGATCTATTTAATTACATATTGTTACTTACTCATATAATATATGATATATAAATATTATATTACTCATTAAAAAAAAAAAAAAAAACTGAACTTTATAATACTTAAAAAAAAATAAAAAATATTCTACGAGATAAACTAATAGTACTATATAAACAAAATAAAGAATATTGTTTACACATACAAGGAAAATAATACGTTTTAGTTAAAATTGAAAATAAAATATATTATTAATTCAATTTTTGTATTTATACAAATGTAGAAGTACATAAAATATTATATGAATATTATTATATGTAATTTCAGGGACTTACGTTGAGTTTGAACTCATCGGCAAGGACAATGAAGAGCGATAATAACTTGGTTTTGCAGAAAGTGACACGAAGTGTGGCGGGCAGATATGCTTGTCGAGCAACGAACTCTGAAGGGGAATCCTTTAGCAATGAACTCAGTCTGCGTATTAAATGTAAGTATTAAAATAATATGTAGAAAATTATTTACGATAAAATTCATACAAACAGCAATATGGGCTAATCAGTCATTAAATCTATAATATATATATATATATAATATGAAAATAATTTTAAACTGTAACGTTTTTTTATAATAGTACTATCATATGATAATTCACTTCTGTGATATTTCCTTAATTTTAAAAATTCGAAAACTGCCTTACTTTCTTCTGTAGACCGAAGGTAAAAACATAGTTTTGATCGACTTTATACTACAGATACATTCGTAAGATCAGCACGAAAATATTACAAAAGTATTACCAAAAATCTTATACTCTTCCGGATAAATCTTTATAAGCATCGTTTAAAGATCGACAGTCACAGGAATAAAAGATTTTAAACGAATTTGGGTAATTTGTTGTACATGTATAAAGCGTATGACGGTACGAACTGTTGTCGATACAAATTCATTCTATCATAGTGCACAACTCCTTCCATTACGATTTTCTTATCACCGTGTTGTTTGGATATAAGTACATAGAATATTCTCTAAAATGTTACGATTACCATTTTGCGTGGAAATTTATTTTCGGCCACTGTATCGATCCATATTTGTACTATTTCAACGGATATCCGAACGTAAAAAACGCGGATTATCCACTGTTCTACAGAACATATAAAAAAAAAATGATAAACTCGATTGTTATTTGTATGTACTTTAAATATCAAGAAACGTATTCGTTCGAACAAGTTTTTAGTGCGTGAGCCGAAAATCAAAACCACGAATACACATAATATGTGCGACACCGCCGGAACTTACTTGCACCAGTGAATCTTTATCACGTGGAAACACTACCGGTTAAAAACAAATTATTTTTTAACTCGTTTCACTTGAGTTATTGTTTCCCTGATAAAATATACGTACGCACGCAAATTTGAACGCGTGTCCGTTGCCGCCACCACAGTAAAACAAACGCGCGAATAGTGTGTATATAATATACGTGTGTATACGGTCGTAGAAGTTGGACGCGAGGGGTTTCACGACTTAACCCTTTTCCTCGATAAAGCAGTTCCGCTGGTTCCGGTCATACTGGCGTTGGGGCCATCGTGTTTCCTTTATTGTTTCGATAAATAAAAACATTTAAAAAAAAAATAATAAATAAATAAATAAATAAACAACAATAACAAAAAAAGTGGTCCGTTTCCTTGACAGGCCATGAAAGTGTGTGTGTGTGTGTGTGTGTGTGTGTGTGTGTGTGTGTGTGTGTGTGTATGTGTGTGTGTGTGTGTGTGTGTATGTGTTTTTGTGTGTATGTATATTTTACTTTACAGCGCGCGCCGGATGTACCTAAAATCCATCCGTTTGGTTTTAAAAACCACAAACAGGGGAACGCCGGTGTAGTATAATATTTCTGTCGTTGTAAATATATATTTCACTTTCAGTCGAGTAAAAATAGATTATTGATCGTGTGTATGCGCAAGGTCGTATTTTTATTTTTTAATAGTCGTATAGTAGGTATATAGCGGTGGTGCTAGCTTTGACAGAAATCTCTCGATTTTTTTTCCCCTCTACACATCAACCGCATGCGTACACATGCACACAGGTACACATCTTGACACATTAATACTTTTATATCACACGAATATATGCCACTATTTCTGTCATTGGTGTACTCCAAAGTTAATCGGCTTAAATTTAAAAAAAATTGAAGTACGAGTACATAAGGCGGGTGAAAGGTTTTTATTATTATATTTTTTATTTCCGTAACCCTTTTTACTACTCGCACAAAACCGTGTTATTCTTATCAATAGTCAAACAGTGTTTAAAAACGGTGGTGGTGGTGGAAAAGTTATAAATATTTATACTTATATGTGTATAAAATCGCGTTAAATTTATTCAAATCAAACGTTACACGTTACTACGTTTTTTAGACGAAAGTTTAACGTCAAATTTGTACAAGGAATTGGAAAATGAGAGGCGATATTCCGTCGTCGTAGTCGTCGCGCTTCGATTATATGCTAATGCGTGCGTAGGACGTACGTGCGGCATTGCGTTGCTTAGATATGTATGTGTATGTGTGTGTGTGTGCGTGTGTGTGTGTGTGTGTGTGTGCGTGTGTATGTGCGTGCGTGCGTGCGTGTGTGTGTGTGTGTGTGTGTGTGTGTGTGTGTGTGTATGTGTGCATTAAATGCTTCGTTGCGATGACTTCGAGAGCAATATAATATGTTCGTATAGTATATATATATATATATATATATACCGTGCGAATATTGTAGTTACGTGGTTTATACAACTTTCCGAACTAAATCTACCGATTATTGTTTCGCGGCGAACAAAAATATCGAACTGCGGTGCACGAAAGCTCGAAGATTTACTGCTGCCGCATAATAGTGTATAGATTTATACTATAATAGTGAGCGTCGCTGTACCGGTTTGTCTCGGGTGATTTTGGCAAATCTCAGAAGTTATGGCAGTCTTGTCTTGGGCGTGGCATCATGCTATTATATACTAGCGAGCATTGTGAACGAACGTTTGTACGACGAAAGATGACGATAATAATATTGTAGTATGATTTTAATATGTTATTTATTTAGAACAAAAATCTTCCTTTTCGTATAGAATTAGTTGTACGATATTAGATTTTTCTTATACGCTTGTTTTTTTTTTATCTTTTTTTTTTTTAACACATTGTTCACAATGTATATCAGACTAGACACAATAAGCATATTTGATGAGAGTTACAATAACTTGACATGGAAACATTTGATGAAAGAAACCACCCATCGATGACACTTTCTATGGATTTATTTTTTATGTTTCTTAACTTAAGAGATCACGACACCATTTACGCTTCAGGGGTCTCGGAGGATTTCCAGGTATGATGGGAGTGGCCAAGTTGTATATGAGTTCGTTTGGATGATTATTAAGTTTGGAATGAAATCTTTAATAAAATGTGTTGGCTTCGTCGTTAATTTATTTGAGTTTTGTGTCAGTATCAAGGGTGTGATTTGACACGTTGGATGGGGCATTCATTATTTTTCGTAGAGCGATGTTTTGAAATGTTTATATTTTAAGTATGTTGGTATTTTTTGCGTTGCCCCATAGTTGGAGTCCGTAGGTCCATAGGGGTTTGAGAAGTGTTTTGTAAATCAGGAGTTTGGTTTTAATGGAGGTGAAGTTATTATTGCTTAATAAGGGATTAAGGAGACGGAGACGATGATTCAGTGCTAATCTTTTAATTCTAATGTGATGAGCTCAAGTTAGTCTTTGATCGAGAGTGAGACCAAGATAATTGATGTTTGATGAGTAGGGGATAGGGATACCGTATAGAAAAACTTGGTGACAAGGAGCATGTTTGAGGGTGAAGGTCGTATGTACAGATTTGCTTTGATTTACTTTGAAACGCCAGTTGGCAAACCATTTTTCCATGATGTTAAGATGGGTTTGCAGATTTTTTGACGCTAAGAGTGGATTATTATCCATAGATATTATTACTTTGTCGTCTGCATAGTCAGCTAATGATGTGTTGGGGATAGTACGTTGGTCAGAAGCGAAGACATTGTATAAAATAGGAGACAAAATTCCCTCTTGGGGAACACCAGCATTTATAGCTGATATATCAGATAGCGAAGATCCGTAGCGAATTTGAAAATGATGATCTCAAAGATAGGATTAGATGATTAAGTAGTATGTGGAGAGGAGGAATTTCTTAAGTTAAAACAAAAACCCCTCATGCCATACGTGGTTAAAGCTTATAGTGTGTTTTAACTTTAACATTTTTACGGTTGCTGTGGTAAGTGATGAAGTTTAAAATATTTTAAATATGGCAAGAAAAAGAGAGAAAAATATTTGTGATTACTATAACAATCGAAAAAAGTCAATTCGACATTACTTTTTCGGTATCACGGCATTTTTATAAGAAGTATTCTTGTTTTAACAACCCCCCTTTTACAATCGTTTAACAAATCGACCCCTGAGTGCGTACGTGTTCTGTCGTTGTGACCTGCATCTCTTTCCCGCGGCAGTAAGTTATTCTAGGCCATCGTTTCGTATATATGGATAAAACATAAAATCACCGCACGGGCCGCATCGTTTCATTTCGTTCCGAGGCGACAAATTTCACCCGTGGGAAATCGAAAGTGAGTATACCTATACGGTTTAAATGCGAATTCGAAATCAACGGGTTTTAAAGGAACACAATATCCGTCGCCGTAAAACCGCATTAATACATATGTACGTGCTCGAATTTTCTGACAATCCACTCTTTTGGATCGTGTCGCGTCGTCCTCTGCGTCACGTGTGAGCTCGCGTGTGTATGTGTATGCGTTTATCCGAGTGTTTATATGTACGTATTCACGTGTATGTGTAACCGCTTATATGTGTATGTGTTCGCGCGTGCGCGAGTGCGTGTGTATGTCAAATAACGATCGTGTCGACCATGGGATTTGACCGGACCTAGCGGGGCCCATTCATCAATTAAGTACGGACGTTTCTGCGGACAGTGGTGCTACGTGTGCCAGAGGGATTTACCTCTGTAGCTGTGGTATTTACTATTTATGTATATATATATATATATATAAATATATATGCATGTGTGTGGTATGCGTTGCCCGTCGTTTTCGTGTATGTGTGTCCTTTTCGCTTACCAATAACGTAGCCGTTATTTGTTATTCATGAATTTCGTAAGGAGGAAATCTTTGGTACACATGTATATACACACATATGCAATGGAATCTGATGGGAGAAAAGAGTAAAAAATTATGTACATGTTTGCGTGCGAGCGTGTGCGTGGAACACGGAAAAAGCCTATTACCAGACGAAAGAGGTCAAATGTTTAGAATAAAAAACATTCAGTATGCACATACATGCATTTATATATATAACTTACAACCCTCTATCATGTTCCCGAATGAAAACGATCCTCTCCCTCTCTTTCTCTTATCTTCTTACGAATAACACTGAAAACGTTTATAAATAAATATAATATAATATAATGCGTGTGTATAACCTTCATTTTGGATAATATGTATGTAGAGATAATCAAATTATTCCATTACGGCGATAAAATCTTTAAAAGAAATGAGTTATATTCGTCGTATTATGACTATGAATGACGAACGAAACGAATTACTTAGAGGTTGTTTTATATTTTATACGAACGAAGGGAACGTTTTGTATTATTATTATAATATTATTGTGCTACACTATCTCATGTGCATAAGAGTTGAACGTAAATAGATTATAAAAAACCAACATCATTATTCATCTAACACATGCAGATACTTGAAATCAATCAACATATAACGTATGTTTTATAAGTTATTCCATTTTGTAATTTCAGTCGATTAAATAATGTTAAATGACAATTTAAACGGTGCCGAAATGGTAAGATTGAAAAAAAAAAAAATCTTAACATTGTAATACTAAATTTATTTATTTATTGTATAAAATAATTGTAACTTATAATTTATAAATTATAAAGTGTAAGTATGATTTTAAATTATAAGCTATAATTTGTATAATGAGAATGAGATTAAATATTGCCGATACAAATGATTTGCTCACGCGATGATGTCAACACGTAAAACTAAGAACGTCCACAACCGTTGCCGTGGTCATCAGATCAGAGTGTTTTTGAAACTCTTTTCATGCCATTTATCAGGACCATTAGCGTTAATTGGTTTTTATTGCGTATATACGGTTTCAATTCAATGTACACGTGCACGCCCGTCGCTTTATGACCGGAATAAAAGAAAATTTACACTTAATTGTGTGTAAAGTATTGTTCACGACTTAGGTACCTATCCCGCTCAGTTTCAATGTAATAATAATAATTACTATTACCATAATAATAATGATAAAATATACTAGCCCCTTTTGTTTTTATTCTCCTCCGTGAATAATCATCAACAATATATTAAACGGTACGGTCGAAAATTATGAATTACGTTTTGCTTCTATAATACAACATAATATTACTGTAGACCAATTTCCTCGTGCGCGCAGCGTTTTTTTTTTTTTTACCCTCTTCTACCCCATCACCATTCCAAACGTAAGTACTATTATATTGATGTATTTAGGCTGTATAATGCAAACATAATTGTATTTTAATACATTTGATCTCGGCGCAACACTCTGCTGCTGCTGCTGCTGCACATCACTCTCATCTTAACGCCGTATGACGCAATGCTGTAATAGTACAGCGTATTTATAATTTATTTTACAATATGTGTATAACGGACTAGCTGTCTCGATTAGAGTACCGTATTTTCCGTTACGAAAGAAACAGTTTGCGAGCAACACTAATGATTTATTGGGGATACGACGTACACATGAGTGTTTTGATGTAAAAAAAAAAAAAAAAAAGAAGAAAAAGAAAACAATGTCAATTTTATTTACAAACAGTAACCGTTGTTTTCAAAATGTGTTTTCAGAAAATCTAATAAACGAGGTACGCGGATCAACTTAAATTGGCGTTGTGCTTGGCTATTTTTGACGTAGGTAGATTCTTAAGTACACGAATCGCGATGCGAATATAGTAGTACAGCTTGGCTCCATTCAATACCCACGCAGGTTTCCTAAAACTTTTAATTTCCACGGTTTTGTTACCGATAAAACAAAATAAAATAATTGTCTTATATCTAAAACAGTATAATATGAATATCGTAATTTCGTTGTTGGACTAATGACACTTGTGAGGGTTTATTTTATCGTTACCGTTTGAAATTTTTGGATTACAAAATCGTTTTATAAAGCTTTATTCTTCACTGTATAAGAATCCATTGTCATACGGCTTCCCGGCATTCAGCTGAACATGATTTCAAAACGTTTTTAATATTTATTTTTTTAAATTATTCCACAAAACGTTTGAGCTGCAAAATTAACGACACCCTGCACTTATGGAGGTGTATGATTATCGATGCCAGTAAAGTTTTTTCTACATTTAATTTATTTAAACATCACTTCACTAGTAATTAATTTTTTTTTTTTTTTTTTTTTTTTTAATTTTCAACGTTTTAATAGGTACGACGTTTAAAATTGTTCATTATTGTTAACATTGCCATTGCTCTTTCTCTGGAAATTCAATAGCGTTAAGCAATCCACGGTGAATAATAATTGTCATTAAAATTCCTCTCGAGTTGTTTCGAGACCGAAATAATATTGACTCTAAGTCGTGCTACAGATGTACTCGCGAGTCTATACATTTACCGACACAGATTGGGTGTGTACAAAACAAATACACGCTAATTAAATTCTAATCCATGCAGTCTAAATAAATAAACTCACGTGCACGGCTCCTTTGCAATGTACCGACTATGTATCAGTCATTAACGCATTGCATAATTTATAACCTTGCGGCGAATACGAAGCCTATATTTTGATGTATTCTACGTAAAAACGCGATCGACGCGTATATAAATCTGGTCGTGCAGATCTTCAGATTTACAAGTACAATACATGCAAATGAAAGAAAAACCAAGTCTTGCCCTCGATTGTAGTACGGGCTATTCCGGTATACTCACAGTTTGTCCTTAAGAGTAACTTGTGGAAAGGACGGTACAAATCGCTTCATATTTTGCATACCATTTCCATGGTCCTCGCGCTATAGATTTCAATGTGACTTCGCAATCGATAGGTTCTTAGACAAGCATGCACTTCAGCTGTTATGTTGTTAAATTATATACGGGTACACTCTATTATACATTTTAATGTATCCGTGGATCGCCATTTTCTTTTTAATTATTTCCATTGTATTTTTGAATCAATTTGATCGGTGTTCTAAGTAATTATTATTCAAAATAGTTTAATTAAAAATATACAGTTGTCTTAAACGAGATCACTGATAAAAATATAAAGTTATATCATATATTCACAGATTAAAATAAAATCATACTGAACTGCGTCTAATAATAATTACAAAATGTATCGATCGTGTTCATTCGAAACACTTTAAAATTCTCTGTAGCTGATATAAAGTTTTTATGTGTTAATAAGATATAAATGACTTATGATGCTAGAACTTTGAAACTCAAAAACCCTTCAGGGTATTTAGATTAGGACCATAAATATTAAAATAATAAGACATTTTAATTTACTATAGTTTGATGCCTATATCACTAATATAATATAATATCTTATCGTAAGTGTTGAAGTTCAAACTAATTTTGTTTATATAATATAATATTAACAATTTAATAAAGTATAATTTAAACGTGAACTAATAAGTGTTTATTAAAACTGTAACATAATTATTTTATATATTATACAATCAAAGAATGATTAATATTTATAAAAGTTATATTATTAATTTTCTATAAATGGACCGATAAAACAGCGCCCGAAAACAAGTATTACTTTAATTATATAAGGGTTGAAGGGCTAATATATTTGAAAAACAAAACTTGACGCTATGTTTGCAAAATACCATACATGTTTTCATGTTGTTATCATGCATATTTTCTCCGAGATAAAGTGCATTATATGAAATGTACTTTCAATTATGTTACTCGTCATTTCTCTCCCTCCTCTTTTCCCTGTGCCATCAAAATGAATATTATGTACATAAATATTGTTTCGATTGGCCTCCTTACTCGCCCCGTTCAATCTCGTTGTCTTGGACAACTTATTTCAATCATTAACGAATCTTGATACATTATATTTTTCTATCTCATCTTCCAAATGTTGTTATAAACGTATTATAATTTACACATAGATAGAAAGAGAGAGAGAGAGAGAGAGAGAATTAAAGAGAGAGAAAGAGTGTATGATAAAGGCTGCAGAAAGTAAGACTCCCTGTACCCCATTTCAACCTCTTGAGTCCACCCTGCTGTTCTCCGTTAGATTTTCGTTATCGAAAGTGCGTAAGAGTCCTACATATACGTAACCGATATTGGCGATATGTATAAGTTTTATCAGTATCTATTTTTTTATATCTCAAAAAAAAAAAATTACAACGTAAGATCATGATCATGACTAAGTCAAAATCATATAAGATATATTGAGTATTAGTTATATTTTATTATCGAATCTTGAATTATGCAAAAATATTTGATTTTTTAATATATCTGGTTAAAGGTTTCATATCTAAATATCAAATATCAGTAAAGATTGGTTTCGGTCCATCCATAATTATTATTATCATTGTAAATGTAACTTTTAGTGATGGAAATTAATCCAGACTTTCGGATTTATGGATTTCAATATTTCAATTTTAGGTTTAATATTGTGGAATTTTGTTTTCTAATTAAAATATAAATTTATTACATAACATGTGTAGTCATCAAAGCTTTATTATTAATCATACACAAAAGAATGCTAATTCAGTTTTTAAAAATTCAAAATCCGATTTTAAGGTGAAATCCGGATTTCGGATTGCGAATTCAAAGAATCCGGATTTTCGCCCTCCGGCAAATCCGAATTTTTACCATCATTAGTAACTCATCAAACTCATTGTCTATTTTCCGCAGACGCGCCAGGCTGCAAGTCGGACCGTGTGATGGTGATCGGCGCTTCCCGTGGCGAGAGCATGGACGTGCTGTGCGAGGTGGATGCTGACCCGCCGGCCAAAGGGTTCCGGTGGAAGTTTAACAATTCCGGCGAGACAATCGACATCGGTAACGAGCGGTACGTTTCCAACGGCACGGCCAGCGTGCTGCGATACACGCCCGTGGCCGATCTGGACTACGGCACGTTGTCATGCTGGGCCGTCAACGGGGTCGGCCATCAATCCGTGCCGTGCCTGTTCCAGATGGTGGCCGCCGGTAAGCGAAACTCTAGCATTCCGTACAGTCGTTAAAATATCGTTATAATACAATATGATCACCCTAATATGATCACCACCTCCGAAACCTGGCGTATTGTTTTGGGAGTACCCAACATTTTTCAGAATAGAATATATTAAAAAAAAAATAAAAAAATGTAAATAAGTATTATTATTATTTTTATAACGATTCTTGTGCGTACGCAGGTAAACCTCAGTCAGTGCACAATTGTACGGTGCGCAACGACACGGACGGTGCGGTGGACGTGCAATGCGAACCAGGCTACGACGGCGGTTTGTCGCAAATTTTCGTACTGGAAGTATTCGCCGAGAACCTGGACAGCCAAGAGGACGGCGAGGTGTTATACCGGAACATGACAGACCGGACGGCTCCGAGGTTCTCGCTGGGAAAAGTCGCGTTGGGCGTGCTGTACACGGCTCGTATGTACGCGGCCAACTCCAAGGGCAAGGCCACGCCCGTCACTCTGCCCAGATTTTCGTTTCCCAGCTCCGAAAAACCAAATGGGTGAGTTCGATATTGATTTTCTAATATTCATCGATTCCCAGTTAAAGAGATGCGAATAGTAGAACGAATTAAAATGAAAGTATAATATTACTGCGACAACCCATACAACCGTGCCACGGTGCCGAGGTGAACGTCTTCCGTATTGCTTTCATCCCCGTAGAGACGAGTTTAAAAATGAAACAAATTCAAGGAATAACCCGAAAAATAATACCTATTAAATGTTTATCATAAGATGTAATATAATTTTACATTAATGTATTGGCCATACAGAATTAAACATGATCGCGCGAAGAAGGTGATTGTAGCAAGGGTGTGAAAAGGATATGAGACTTAATGGCATTGAAGAATCAGTATAAGACAGAAAAATATTGATAGATTGAGAGAAAGAGAGAGAGAGGGAGGGAGAGAGAGAGAAAGAGATAAATGCTGTACAAATAAAAAGTTTTAAAAAAAAGTAGTGGATAAATTCCGATTATAAACCAAACAATATCGGTCAATAGAATAAAAAATGAGGAGCTTTGTATTTTAAAGGGATTGCGTGTAAAGAAGGTAACTAATTGAAAAAAAATATTGATAAAATGAGAAAAATAAAGACGGTTGTGGTCGCAATGATAAGAGTAGGAAACTAAAATAATTTTAGGGTAGCAAGAGAATTTTATAAGAAATTAATATAGGTATCAGATATTATGTATATACATACATTTACATATGTATGTGGTATTTTTGTAAAAAGAGACAAATAAAGCGATAAGAATTTGTATTATATGGATGTTGTCATCGATAGGAAATTTTTTTTTTTTTTGAATCAAATATTTATTTATACAATCTGTAAATATATATTTTTACAATAAGTATAAGTGAGATAAGTAGAGGTTGAATTGCAGTCTTGATTGAAGAATCCATCCAGTGATGGAACTTCATGGCAGGGGTTGGATTTAATTAATTTAGAAGGTCTCGGCACCATTGGCGTTTTAAACGTCTTCTTGGATCACCAGGGATAATATAAGTATCTAAATTTGACGAGCGTCTAGAGACAGCGCTTCTTATCAGTACTATTATTATCAGTATCACACTATCATGACCACGATTATAAAGAACTTTATAATTCTTTATAACCTTGATCATGACCATAGGCGTATAATATAATTATATTATACGTCTATGATCATAGCAGTAAAATATATTTTTAAACACACTACAGCGTTGAAAAATTATACAGATCAGCTGGCTATACCAAAATAATACGTACAGCGTACGTATAATTATCTTTATCACATAATCGTTTGATTACATTTAAATTATATTTAAATATTATATATATTTAAAATGTTATTTTATTAAATTCATTGAATTTACATACGTATACAATGTCTTCATCTTCAACATCAAAATTTGATGTTCATTTAATGAACAACTGGAAACAGTACGGTTAAAATTTAAATTTTTAAAAATTCTATCTTTAAAAAGAATTTAGAGAAATTCATATCTAAAATTATTGATAAATTAGATAAATATTAATTTAATATACCTACCATTTTAAATATTTATATTTATTGGTACATATAAGCACTACCACATAAATAATAGTATTTATAATCAATTTATTTATTTTATTTATTTTGTATGGCTGGTCAATCAAATCAACACAATTAAGGCCCTAATATGACAACATTGAATAACAAAGGCCAAGTTATTGTATAAATGATCGTTTATTTTAAATAAGCAAAATTATAATAATGTACAATAATGTGTGTGTGTGTGTGTGTGTGTGTGTGTGTGTGTGTTCATGAGATTGAGTGGCGTGAAAATGTAATACTGATAATAATAGTACTGATAAGAGGCGCTGTCTCTAGACGCTCGTGTAAATTTGATACAAGAGGATTGCGGTGGTTGGATCGATAGGAAATGTTGGATTAATGTAGACGAGGAAAATCGGAATAGAGAATCTTTTTCTTGTGCTATGACTATAACGAGCAACGAGCAACTAGGTATTGAAAATGCACGAAGGGAGGAGATTAACTGGAATTTAAAAGCGTAAAGAACAAATGCCGTGTGCGTATGTATTAATAACGAGCGGAGACATTTTTGAACAGAGATATTACGTGGGATGATGAATCGAGAGGAATAATCCAAGACCGAGAAACGGCACAACTTATTACAACTTAGGATAAGGTAATGGGACGAGATGACGATATCACGTGGATTCCGTATTTCAGCGCTTCTGTAGCGTTGTCACGGATTTCGTGTTTCGCAAATGGCGAAGCGTAATTAATCGATAGTTTTACGGCCTCGGAGACGCGAGAATACGAGAGACAAAGGCATGGGGGTGGCGGGAGTACTCGCCGAGTGAATTGAACGATACAGGAATCGCGTTACGGCTTTTGGCGTGCGAACACAATGGTCAGTGGACTCGTGTGGTTGCACTTGATTAGGTTATCGGTTGCGGTTTGTCTTGCGAACGGGTCGGCGTAGAACTGCCGTGGCGTCGCGATCGCGCGGCGAAGTCGGATGTCCGTATGGTACGTCCGCGGGCCGGTTAAACGATTCGGAAACGTTCGATAAAACGCAACGGTACGTGCACGCGTTCTCCGCCGTTTTGGAACGATGATTAACGCTTTCCTCGTCCGATATTTATGTATATGTATGTATAGCGCACTTCCAAACCCGTTCCCGAGACGTCGACGTGTAAACAATTATCGATTGTTTTATTATATGTACTTATACGTTACACGTCGGTGACCACTGTTACGCGTGGGTGCATTGATGCTGTTATATTACATTGATACGGCCACGGTTAAACGATTGTTTTATACATTGATAAATTCGATAAGTGATGATTAAATAATGTAATGTTCTAAATGTATTTCACACGTGTGTTTATGAAGAACAATGATTTCTATGGGTACAGTCGATGCGAAAACATGATTAAATACAACAGACGAATTATTTTACAAGTCTTAAATCGGCCGGAAAAAAAATCGAATAACAACGTACATACGATTGTTATGTTTGTGGTTTGTTACGTAGTGTAGGAAAAATATGTAAACATTTTTACGAAACATAAAATATAACTACGTGCGAAATGGTTGTTTTACACATTAACTTTCTCGGTCAATACGTATTTTTAAAAAGATTAATTTATTAATTTAAGGTAAATACATGAATATACTGAATAATATAGTGTAGGGACGTGTCCGGACGTGAATATAGGTAAAAAAAGTTATATTTTTTCCGTATTAACATTTTAATATTTTAACTTTTTGTATACTAACATGTATTTTTAATTTCATATTCCAAAGAAGGATGTATAAAATGTATAAAAAAAAATCGAATGCCGAAATGCCACTGTGAATTATTTATAAAATTTAAGGTTGAACGATGGCGAAGTGGCAAAGGGTAACCCACGAAATGGCGGTGCACTATGTGTATATATATATTCGGTTTGTTTAAATTCTTTTAGCACTACTTAAATAAGAACATTGGTTCGATATTTAATTTTAATAATATTATTTATTAAATTCTGTTTCGAAATATTTAACAAATATAAACACATATTTGATAGAGTAAAAATTACCATAAAATTAGTGTAGAAAGCAAATATTGTCTGTGATTAAAATGCCGTTGTCATCGTCGGTATTTATAGTACAGAAATATCTGAAAAGTAATTTGATCGAGAACCCGTAAGTTGAATGAAAAAAATAGTGTTGCTTTTCGTGAAAAAAACTCCACCTGCATTTTACACCTGCAACCCGACCGTAAGTTATAATATGCCGAGAAGGTTAGTGAATTCGTACGGCATCTGTATTACGTTTAGTGTCTGTGTTAATCGTCTAATGCACTCATTTCGCGAACGCACAACAAAACCCACACGTATTTGCAATGGAGAGAGGTTAGATACGAGATCTTTTTTTTTTTTTAAGCATTTTCTATTTTAATATTATCATTTTTATCTTTTGACTGTTACGAGAGTAAAGTAAGGAAAGTACGATAGAAATAAATAAATGTTTTTTTTTTTTTTTTTTTTTTGAGGATTGAACGATCGTAAACACTAAAAATGTATAAATTTAGAAAATGTATTAAGTAAATACTTGAGTTATTAGTATGTTGATATCCTCTCTTCCCTTTAGCTATGACTAATCCTGAATACGGTACACACACATACTACATAATTTCTACGCAACAATTATTATAATTAATATTATTGTATTATTGTAATCAAATTTCATAGCGAAATCGATATTTGAGTATTGCAGCGAAAGAATAATGCGTCAAAACACACGAACCTCTTTCTGGTTTTTATTGTTTAATTATTTTTCCTAACGACTTAATTAACCTAATTTTACGACTAGAAACGATACGCGGGTGCACGCGTTCTATTCAGATAATATAGAAATACAATTCTTACGCAGAAGTCATTAAGTTTTTATTTTCTTACGATTTTTATTCGAACGGCGTTTACGACCCGACCTGATCGCGTCGAAAATATTATAATATACACGGTGGCCGGCAGCGGCGGTAAAATATTATATTTCCGAGTGCACTCCATAACGAATTACGAGTTAAATTTCGTCATGTTCGGTAATGTCTTAATAAGGGGACATTTGTATTGTGCCAAGACCAATTACACTAATTGCATTCGTCCCATTTCAATTGTATAATGTGCAATGCAGTTTATCGTATACGTTTTTCAGAATTTATTTTCTAAATTATTCATAACCGTACTATAATACAATGCTGCTGCTGCTGTTACTGTTGTTAAACTGTTCTTATTTATTTTCTCCCGAGACGCGATTTCCTCGTGTTTACATCCGGTTCACTTCATTTTATAATATCGTTATATTTTATAATATTATATTACGCTATTTTAATTATAAACCATCTGATATTTTTTCTCCGTCGACCCGAACGACCTTTATGATATTATACGCCTTAATCAATTACATTTCACCAGAATTTACTGCATATTAATGTGGTAGTAACTCTCACGGCAAATTAAATAATTATATTTTAAACAATCAACCAATTTTTCAAATTCAATTACAATTTTTTTTCTGACACAACACGTAGTAATGTTGGCTTATAATTAAAATTACTTCGGTATATTTTGTATTACTGCATGCCCAGTAAATTTATTTCTGCTTTGTTTTCGTTTTTCTGGCGATATCTTAAAAATAAAAAATTACCTATTATTGTCACTGTAATGATTTAAAATTCAATAACAATCACAGAAATATATACATACATATTTACAAGAACACTTATTAGTGCCAATATAGCTGTAGAGATTATAAAC
Source organism: Sipha maydis (assembly GCA_034509805.1). Classification (NCBI taxonomy): domain Eukaryota; kingdom Metazoa; phylum Arthropoda; class Insecta; order Hemiptera; family Aphididae; genus Sipha; species Sipha maydis. The sequence continues at coordinate 65,597 of JASXSY010001313.1, read as the reverse complement.
CAATTTTAAGATCCATTAAATGGATTAAAAAATAATATAGTACGAGCACGCATTTGAATCGTAATAACTCGTATAATAATCTTACTTTACATAAACCTACACACACACACACACACACACACACTCACAAGTTGAATCATATTTTATTAATCTTGAAACGCAGTTCGTCGACGTAATATTTTATCGTTTCATACCGATGTATTTTGTATAAAAGCGAACGGACTAATCTAAACGGACGTGGAATTCATTATGCACTGAAACAACCGCTGTACGTATTATTTTGGTATAGCCAGCTGATCTGTATAATTTTTTAACGCTCTAGTGAGTTTAAAAATATATTTTACGTATCCTTAGGATAAAAAAGAAAATCTTCAATTAGTCATTGCCACACAACATGCATTGACGTTCAATGTTCATTTAGGTATATATATATATATAAATAAACTACATCTAGTCTTGTAGAGGAAATAAGTTTCGCAGTCCGTTAAATAATTCAAGGTACGCCGGAGTCCTGTAGAGGTCGGTCAGTGTAATTAAAAACATTGGCTTACTACGAGTTGAGGACTATCTATCTATATATATATATATATAGTGGTTGATGAAATGACTCTGAAAGGTGTTGCGTGAACCGAAACCCTTTTCTGGTTCAGCTACGAGTGTGTGTATGTGTGCTCGCGCATCTCAGAGAAAAGCGGCCAAAGGATTAATTGAAACTTTCAAGATGTTGCGTTGGCACAAAGGAATCACATTACTAGCTAGTACGAGACTCTCGTCGTCTTCTTGAACATCATATTTACCTTACGGGAGTTTTTCTATAGGAGAAATGGTGGTAATGAGACGAAACTGTAGTATTATATTTGAACTCGGTGGAGGAAGAAAAAAAAATGTATTGCTGAAAAGTGTGGTCGGTGGCAAGCGGCAACGACGAGAGCGGAGGGATCATATAATATATTTACAGAAAAAACGTACTAATCTTTCAATGCCAGAACTTTGAAAACCCAATGTGTTCATTTAAGTTTTAAAAAACACACGCCACGGGATGGCGGTACAGAACTTTATGATTTTTAATCTAAAACGACAACTTTCTTGGTGTACATTATTATTATTATGATTGCCGTTTGACAGATGCGCATGCATGGACTGTATTTTCTTCTCCCTTCTCGCCCTGTGAACGATGTCTTGAGATTACATTAAATTGTGTTCATCTTTTACTTGTACACACATGCTAACGCCTAATTTTATCTATCAAATTCCAATCCGACGTAGGTCCGTCACGAATCACGTAGTGTGCCTTTTGACGTGAAAGGAAAAGGTACTCTCTCATGATATCATCACAATGTAATTATGTAAGATCACTGACAAACGCGATATATATATATATATAAAATTCAATTCCATTGTACATGGGTTGCATTTATCATTATTATTATTATTGTTGTTGTAACGGCCCACGAAAACACATACTTTGTTTTATCACATGATGATGCTATGTGATCGAAATTTACGAGAACGCAGCGAATTAAAATATGTGAGTATGATTGTAAACAATATTATGTTGAAGTTATGCCGAAATTTACCAGCAAATACAACTCAATTTATGCATCGACTGTTGACCGTTTAATTATTAACCGTCGTCGTCGCTGTAATGATTTTTTTTTTTTTTTGAGGTACAGTTCGTACTATTTTCTGTGCGAACGTACATATATAAATACCGTTATACATAATACCGCCATCGAGCGGAACTGCACCGTATATAACCCCGGAAAGTGTGTGTAAAATTTAAGTTTCAATGAAAACCGTTGTGCCGTATCGCCCCCGCAGCGATCCGCGTGAGGAACGTTTAATAAAATATTTACAATACGCGCGCGTACGGTGTATCGAGTTTACAACGACACACAATTCTCTTTGCACGGCTCGCGCGTGGGAACTTTCGGCAAGCTTATTATTCATAATTAAATTCAATCTAGCCGAGTTTCTCGGGCGAATCGTCGGCAGCGGCGGCTCGGTCGCGAAATTCGACTTCACCTGCATTCGTGTACGAGCCAACACTCGGGGACGCCATTCACCACGTTACTGTCGGCCACGCTAGCTGGCATTTTAGTTGCCTACCAACATTGTAAGACGATACACTGGTGACGGGGCACACGCACAACGTGAAATACGAAATCCTTGCGAATTTCACACACTTTGTCCATAACAATACGATCGATTCGAATCAACGTGACGACCTATTGTCCACATCGATTCACCGATATTAGTTAACTAGATACGATCGATGTTGATCTTATTTAAACGCGAATCGTTTAAATTATCTCAATCTTATGAATCCCGGTAAAAATGGAGATACTTTTTAACGTTGACAAATCGGATGTATCTGCTTTTTAGCGTAAATACGTAAATGATTCGTTTTTATGTGCATCTGCATAGATTATTCAAAGTATGTTTATTATCATCTTCAATTCTACTTACGTCAGAAAGCTGATGGAGAATGATTCGGTAAAACTTTTGATTTTCATAACCATTTATACATGGTTTCACAAATGTCATCTATCTACCTATCTATCTTTTTGATATGTGTTCAAGCAAAATAAATTATTATAAAAACACGGGTTTCATTAACATATATATATATATGATCCAGCATAGTTTTCAATTGAGAGATGCCTCATCATTTCCGTAAACCGCGGTTTCTAGCGATTATTTATTTAGTGGAAAATTTAATGGAAATTTTTTTTATAATATATTGAATATAGCACCTCTACAATTGTATTTTGTTTTATTAAATATTATTAGGCTGTGCATTGTACAAATATGATGAACCACGATACTTTATCTTATTTTTTAAATATTTATGTTTGGCTAGTTATTAAAACGCATTTTTAGTATATATGTACATAAGTATATGAATCAAACTTATGCGTTGCTTAAAATATTGTCGTGTATATAAATTAACAAGGATTTAACGGATGGTATAGCATTGTTGTATTTAAAACAGTTCATACATACATATATATATATATATATATACAAACATGAAATTCACAAAATCTTGTATGATTATAAATAGTTATGAAAATCTACACGATTCCGAAAATGTTGTGGAATCGCGTTATATCCCGACAATCCGAAAACTTTTCACAAAAATATGCATAAATAAATATATACACAAACAGATACAGAAATATTCACTCTCAAATACGTGTTAAAAGTTAATCCAACCATTTTAGGCAAAATATAGACTTTTTAACAAAATTCTCAAAACAAAAAGGGTTTGTTTGCAAACTATCTTGAAAATCTGTGTACGTAGCAAAAGATTAATTTTTCTTTTTATGCTAGATAAAATCGTCACAATTCTGTGATTTAAAAGTGTCTTTAGTACACGACTTATTTGATACATTCTAAGCTATTATTGGACTATGATAATACTCATAATATGATATTATATGTTATAATGAAAGCTATACTATCATCATTTGTGAAAAAAATTCTTCATAAATAACAATTGGTTGCCGAGGTAATGGCTGTACTTCTCTGTTGGTTTATTTTATCAACGTATTACTGTTGCACATACTTCCATACATATTTACCGGGTAATGTGTATTATATTGACTAGAATTAAGTGCCATAAGTCACCCAAATAGTTTAATCGGAAACGTCTACACATAAGTTGACAAATATAGTTCTTTGAAGTATAATTTTAACCAGAAGATGATTTTTTTTATTAAATTAATGAAACTCGTATTTTTCTAATAATTTATGTTGCTTGAACAGGTATAAAATAAATATTAAAACAACAATTTTTATTCGAAGTATTTAAGCATATAACATTAAAAAGACATAAAATAATTAACATTATAATGTGATTTAAAAGTGATTTATTTTATTTATATTTTAACACTTATTTTTTAGTGCAATGATTTCGTGTTCGCACAATTGTTTAACCCTTATGGATATTATACTGATCCGTTTTCACAAGATCAAAATTATTATTAGGTTTGATTATTGGATTTAGTACGCAAACAAATTTCTATGTAAAAATTCAAATAGATAATAGATAATATTGCATCTTTGCGAGTGAATTACAGTAATCTAGTTTAAAATATTATCATTTTCAACATATTCCCTACCATCGAAGCAATATTATTTTATTATTTTTGCTACAAAATTATATAAAATACCATTATTATTATTATCAAATGTTGTGATTTCATTGTTGTGTTCACACGATACTTTGTGCCGGATCTGTTTTACTATTTTTTTCTTAGTGTTTGTATTTTTTTCCACAGGATTTGGCGTCGAAGTATTAAAAGTGTCTCCAGTGCTGATAGCAACTTTGAGCGTTTGCTTGTTACTCATCGTACTTGCAATCATTATCGTCATGCGGTTGAAGAGCTCTAACAACAGAAAACGTAATGCCAGACAAGTTAGTGGACAAGCTGGAGATAAACAGGTGATCGTTCATCAGCGGAGTAACGGACAAGTATCCACGGCCATTTTAGAAACAGATACCGACCCTGACTTGATTCAAGTGAAATACGGTAAACATCATTAGATTAAATCATAAAATTATTAATTTTTTTTTTTTTTAGTAAAAACGAAACATTTTTCGTTTTTACCGATCATTTTGACAGTTGTCATTCTTTACGAAGTACTTATTTATGTTATCCATAAACAACACAATTGTGTTACATTAAAATATTGAAAGTTTGTTTTCAATTTCGTTAAAATGATATTAGAGACATTCATTCAAACCAAACGTAATAAAAATCGTATCTAATGCGATTTAGATACATATAATGTAATATTTTTATTGAATTACGCAAATTATTATTCGCATATAAGAATAATAACATACGAGTATATTAGTATAACGAAACGTTTTTCAAAAACTAATCTTAAAATTTTAATTTTAATAACTGTGTAAAATAAAATCATCAAGGACTACATACCCTACCATCAAGATTTCGATCATCTATTGTTATTAAGTGTTTTTATATTATATTTTCAATGGTTGTTTATCTGAAATAAATCAGTGCTCGACTGCAAGGTATTCGTTTCCGATTGTGTGCAAAGCGTGTCAAGTGATCGAACTCGTTTAAAATTAAAAACTGCGTAACTTTTTTTCTACGCATGCTTTTTATAAGGGTATATAGTTCGTGTCGGGGGTTCTTGAAAAAAAAAATATATATAAAAATTGTACTATGGAAATTCGACTGACTAAATTCAAATCGATCCGGCACCGCCCATAAGCTTTTCGTATTATTCCCGGTATACGTCGTTTCAAAAGGCATCTTATTTACCTAGTTAGTAAACGTCGAAAACACGTCGTATCTCAAACGACGAGATAAGTTTTTAAAGTACACGCGTCTCCTTTGGCACTCAACATGAGACGATTTTTTTTTTACTTTTCGATTGTATCGAAAACAATCACCCGAATAACAGGGTACAATTTATCATTATACCTCGGTTCGTATATAAATAACTCTTAATTCTCTCAAAATTTCCGGAAAACCTAATCTTGTATAAAAAATATTTATATAATATTACATATATATATATATAATATATGATTACGGGTACCTAAACATAAATAATCAATGAAAGAATGGTGTCCGATAAGAGAGGCAAGTTTTTCCATCATCATATATTTTGTGTGAGTTTGTGTATATAGCTAGTTCAATGAAATTGATTTGGTCGTTCATCTTCGACCGAGAAAAATATTACGCGAAAATGAAATCGAAAATTGCCGCTACATTATTATAAACATGACGTGTTATATAATATCGTAAGCACTTAAATATGGTTTAGGCGTAACGCATAAAAAAGGGATAAAAACATTATATAAAAATAGTGAAACCTCCAATTTATGTTTCAAGAGAAGAACATGCGTTCAAAGTTATTACTTGTTTTAATTAAAACAATATCATATAATTTGAATTTGACTAAAAGGATGTTTGATCAGGAGAAAAATTATAAAATATTATTTTTTAGCACATCCCTTTTTAATAACCCATATATATATATATACAAAAAACTAATGTCATTCACTCATTAACAGATCAGTGTACAGCTTAAACTACCATTTCAATTCATTTGACATTTTTGGGGAAATTTTCTTTACTACATTTCAGTATAAGTATATATTATACTATATTATAGTTACACTAAGCAAGAATTTTTCAAATAAATAGTATAAACAAACATTATTAAAGTAACCATTAGAACGGTGGTTGCTCATTTTTTTCAAGTTAACATTTTTTTTTTTTTTTAATTAAATTAATAATCGCTCCAGTCCAAAATAATAAAATAACTTCCTGTCCAGATCGGATAATGTAACTACTAATATAATATACAACTACTATGTTTATTAATAACCTGTCGTTGTCAACTAATATTGAACAGTTTCAAAAACAGAAGTCATGAAGTTTTAAATGTCTGAAAATCACATCAGAACAACAAAGATATGTATTATTATTTGTCAGTAATGGTGATGTAGTTTTGGAAAATTCAAAAAAAAATTAAAAAATTAACAGGGAACGAACGAATGACACGTACATTTTGTTAAACTTTGTTGAAAATCATTTGAAAACGTTAATAAAGTTTGGAACGAAAAAAAAAACCCCGGGGAAAACTTTTCACCAAAGCATATGTAAAACTTGTTCTTGTTATCTCTGAGCCGAGAAAGATAGTTTTCGGTGTCGTGGGACCGAAAAAACACCGTGTGTTGTACGAGATAATGTGCGCATAACCAAACACGAGTAGCCGCGTAATTAGCGCAAGATTTTTCCGCGCGAGCCATAAACGAGAAACTTCTGCGCAGTATCTTGCAGTGTCGCGCGAACAAAGCGGTATCACACCTAACCGGTATTATGCTGTTGCATAATCACAACGGTTTGTACAATATTAAAACGTATACACCGACCACACCGGTCGTTTTTCGCCAAACGTTCCGACCGACGACGAGATAGTTTCGTGTTCATTATTACCATAGAATATTTCTTAAAATGTCTCGAAAACCGTTTCCAAACAACAACACACGCACACACGCACACACGCACACGCACATACACGATTAGGAAAAATCGCCGTTTCAATCGAATGAAATCACGTTGGTGGTGTTACACACGATCGGAACGTTCTGCAAAGTCTGTTAAATGTTGAACGCATAGGCGTGCACAGACTTTAATTGCAGATGCAGCATATAAAATTAAACAGCCCATTTTTAACATTTATTGTTAAACGGTTAAAATTATTGATCACATTATATATAGGCTGTGTTATTGTTACCAAAGTGGCTATATTAGTGTAATATTTTATTTTTTATTTTTAACAATTAACAAATATAAACATACTTCCTTACATTTATTCACTGCTTTTGAAACACCAAGTTACAATTACTATCAGATATTATTAGTTAATATTATTCATATAATATAGTTAATATTATTTTATCATTAGCTAACATAAAATCATAGAATTATTAGTCAATTTATTTATTTATTTTTCTTAGTTAAATAAAAATTACTTATGATTTATATTAAATTATTAAATAATTAATTAGCCCGACTGGCTCACAGATCAATCAATCGGCCCAAAAAATGTGGCAGATGCAGCACATGAACCTTCTGCTGCACCCGTGCGCACGCCTATGGTTAAGCGTAACACGACGTGCGCACTCATACGAGCGTTATATATTTTGTAATAATTGTATCAGCTCTTCGGATGGATGTGATATTAGATATGAATTTGTGCTGCTGATAACTGTCACAAACGCTTTGTTGTTATACTCTGTCGTGTTCTTGCCAAATGGTGCCTATACTCCCTAAACATGCACATGAATAATTTCAAGAGTTCCGCCGAGGGTTGGGAAGCGATTTTTGTCAACACAGACAATACACCTGCACACACATACACACACACGCACATATATATATATATATATGTATTATACCTCAGAAACATTGTTCAAAATTGGCGTTATGGTCGTCGTATATCATTATATGTATATTATATGCGTGCGTACGTCTACCTTTCATCGAGCAACGTCGTCGCTTTTATTATTTTATTTTACCTTTAAGCATATTTATCAAGCAGCTTTGTGCCGATAATCATGCAACTTATATGTATGCACGCGTACATGCATAATAGATAATAGGATTTCGAAGAATTGGTCGGTGTTTTGACCGGACGCAAAACGGTCCGCGTTCGGGGAATTTAGTCTATACACGCCATGCGTATATAATACACAACTTTATATGTTCCGATTTATAAATGTATATATGTATATATCTATTAAATACTTATTAATTATTCGGGCGAACGAAATAAAAATAACCAAGTCTCCGAAATGAATAATTTATCAATTCGCACAAAACCAAAGCCAACGCCGTGTCCCGTTCAGTCGAGGCAATCGTTTCGCGTGCACGAAACATCGTGATTAGGTCCCTGATGACATTGATAACTGTTCAAAAATCTATTCAAGCGCTTTCCAGAATAATATTAATTATTGATCTTGAAACGATCGTCTAAAATTTCAAAAATATCGATGGCGATAGATTGTGGAATTAAGTGTACCATAAGTGGTTATTGTGTAGATTTTATCAGACTACTTTATCCCACCGATTCGCGTGCATTGTACACAAATCGAATTAAATATGTAATTCAACATTTCAAACGGTCGACAGTACAAACAGGTATGCAATGCATTATTGTGCTATAAGAAACGCGTGTACGACCCAATATACCCGCCGAAAAATATAAATAATAATAAATTTCTGCCCGTGAACGTGAAACAGCACTCGCTGTATGGAATGATGTCAACCTAACAATAAAATGGTGAGATGCCGAGACGAAGAGTTTTCACTGCGGTATACCAGTAATAAAAACGTCCTATTTCGAAATGTATCTAAGCCAATCGGCATTCGTGTAGCAGGTGATCTACCGCGGAGGGGTGATCTGCGAATTCAGGATGAGTGATCTACGTTTTAATAGTATAACAACACATTATATTTTTTATTACGAGTAAGTCATACCATACAAATATTCGTGAAATATGAAAATAAAAAATAATTAGCTAAATTAATAATAATTTAAATTGCAGTAAATGTTTTTAGTATCATTTAAAAATTTTAAAAAAGTATTTTGAGGATTAACTGATCTCCACTATGCTTCAATCAGATGACGAGTTAAAAGTGCCATGCATTTTTCGAAGTATTTTCATTTTAAGGTGTGACCAAATGCATTTTATTATCTGGGTGTTGGCTCTTGTTAGCGGGTCGACAAAATGTTTAGAATTGTTTACAGTAAAGTGATTATAACCTGTATTTTGTAAAATTGTGTATAGTTTTCATTCATCTGACATGATTGTTGTTCTGGAAGTATTTTTTTAAAATTATTGGAATAAGTGTAGCTCTTAATATAAGCTCTAATATAAGATTATAATAGGTAATAATAATTGTAGATCACTAACTACACCTTGTATAGTACGGTAGATCACCTGATACAACTAAAAAGAGGTCACCTGTCGATCATTTGCTACACGAATACCGGGTAATCAACAGAATGTGTAATGATTGTATTAAATGAGTACATTTGAATACAACAGTGAATCAATGCGTCCGTAGAACAACTCAAAGCATAGAAACAAGGTTAGAGATAACGTTCTCATTATGCATAAATTATCTTAAATAATCATAACTAAAGAATGTCATACGATTAAAGAATTTTACTGACGTATCTTGAATGATACAATCATTTAATCACCAAAATGACATTTGTTTAAACAATTACGAATAAATAATTTTGGAAATCGTGTCATCGACATTGATTGTTATGCAAATCTGTCTGTATTACATATTCAGGTTCTAAAAATTAAATTTGATCGATCTGAAAAATAATTAAAACCAATGTTATTTTGAGAAACGATCGCAACGCTGTATGCCATATTTAATAAAAGAAAAAAGAAGAAAATTTAAAGTTAAAAAAAACGGATAATTTAGTCAAATAGAATGAACACTTTACTTAGTTGAAATCTAAAATTTTTCAGAAATATTCTCTGCAATTAGAAAACCATAAAATATAATAATTTAAAGTGCATTTCCCTTAGGACTATTGTGTATATAATTATTTCTACAAGTAGGCATATAAATAAAAAATAATTAATAAGCATATTTACTGGTCCTTACAAATATATATATATATTTATACATCACAGCTATTATAGCGAATTTCCTTAGAATACATTCTTAAATAAAATGTTTCAACAAGTTCACTGTACCACTTTGCAAATTATTATTTAATAATACCGTCTCGCATTTCGTATTATTATTAAGATTCGGAAGTTTGAAACTTTTGTGACATATACTTTTCCCAGAACGATAACAAATACTTGAATAATTAAAATGAAAATTGAATAGTGTAGTCTCCAAGTTTTTTTCCTAAAGATTTTTAATATATTTTTACGATTCTACATTCAAATGCACATCGTGTAGATAGTCGGTAAAATCTAATAAGTTTAACTCTGTCTTGTATAACTACTAAACTTCACAATTGATTTTGCACGCTGATTACCTGGACGTATTATTTTCTTTTAGCAAACGGTTGTCGATGATTTTCGATCCTTCGCATTAACGTTTTGGATAATCTTACGATAAGACAATGCACAACGGGCAATTGATTGTACAATTTTAGACCATTCATTCACGTGCGATGTGTTATTTCTTAATTTTTATGAATATCGTTCGTAATGTCGTGTTTCCCGGATAATGGTCGACCATCGAGTCGTGTTAAACGTCAAACATAATAATTACTACTGGTAATACAGAACGGTATTGTTTTGTTGTTTTCTCGCAGACCCGTCGGACCCGCTGAAACTGCGCAACGGCGGCGTGCAGTTTCCCAACGACCCACGGAACTCGCCGTCCGTAGGGTGGATTGCCGGCGGCCAGTCGTCGTCGTCACCGTCGTCTTCGTCCTCGCCGTCGGCGGCCGGCACGTTGCGCAGAGCAACAACGGCCGCCTTTCCGTCGTCGTCCACCGAGCGGCCGCTGACCGACGGCCACCGCGTTTGGGACGACGTAGGCGCGCCGAGACCGTTCAGCTACACGCAGTCGCAGCCGCCGCCACCGCAACTCCTACTGCGGCAGCAGGACTCGTCCGAGCTGAACGGGGCGGCCATCAAAGAGAAACTCATGATGTCCAGCAGTCACATACCCGAGAGCTGCGTGTGAACGGGTTGAGCATGTCTTGTACGAACGGAACCGCATCCCGGTGACCGTTTCCCCGTCGCCGGAGTCTCCCGAGTGGGCAACCCATGTATTTTTCCGGTCCCACCACCACTGTAAACGGCCACCCCTTCTGCCTTGACCCTCAGCATAGGAACGGGTCGACGGCAAATCTCCTCCGAGACTTCAACAATCGACGATTGGATTGCGTTAATATTATAGGGCAACGCTGGTGGACTTTCGAACCATGACATTAGGCGTCTAGCAAAAATTCACCGACCCGTTCGCGTGAAAACAACATTGATTTAGTTTTGTCGTGATAAAAAAAAAAAAAAAATTCTTTCGAGAACAACGCATACAAAGTGCAATACGATGTTGTTTTCCGATCAGTCGTTGATTTTTGTTCCTCGCCTAATACATATTTTTATGGTGAACGCGTGTTCACTTGTTACACATCCCTTATTACTGTACAGACACTTATATACCTTGCAACCGACATGAAACGTCAACTAGTCTACGCGTGAAAACATGCACTACATATCCAATGACGACTGTAATATAGCATAAAAAACTTACATACTTCGAGTTCAGAAAAAATTTTGCATTAATGCAATCGTCTTACCGAGATAACGCATTACATTTTTGCTGAATATTCCAAACGAAATTAAATCAGTGAAGTAAACAAGTATGTTATACTGTAGGTAATATAACTATTCTCGCCTAGACGACAGTACGTGATGTTAATCTATTATCCAATGAAATGTGTATAAGTATTATGATGTTATATATATAATAAGTTATCTGTCATTATACTTAGATAATATTTAAAAGCTACCCACTCTCAGCACATATCAGACTGTATAGTGCTTAAAATTAGTACATCCCTCGAGTTCAAAACAGCAAAGCAAATACCGTAGTTTTAAGACTTTATTTTTAGAATATCATGAACTCGAAACAAAAGCTTCTTAAATCTGTCGTTATTGTCTGTTATAATAACCACAGTAAATTACCAAGAGCTGTTAGAATATAAATTATTTAAAAAAAAAAAAAAAAAAAACTTATAAAACGTAGATATTGATAAGAAATAATTGTTATTAAAAAATTCATAAATTATAACAAATAGATGTATGTACTTTGGTAGCACTCGTATTTTTCGTTCAACAATCCTATAGGTTGAATTCGGACTCTACATTTTTACCACTACTCTAACAGGATTTTTACCCCTACAACATTATTATTATTATTATCGTAATTGTTGTTTTTGTTGTTAAATTTGTGTTGCTGATTAATAAAACTCTCCCAACGTCAAGTATATTAGAACGGTAATTTTTGCTTCCAGACGTAACGGTATATCCTTTTTTAATAAATTATAATTTAGTTGTATAGTGTATACCTTTTCATGTATAATAATATTGTTATTGTGATGTAATATAATATAAATAAATGTAATAAAGCTACTACACTGACCTAGAGCAATTATCGACCTATGTTTGTGTAGTATAAATCAATTTATGAATAAAAAGCTTGGCCCTTCCCTCGTATCATATGTATAACCATCGTTTTTCTAGCGCGTATATGTATTGCATATATATATACGAGTATATATATAATTATACATTCCTGTTGTTCCTCTTCCTCATAGTTTTCGTTACTATAATATACTTTATACATATAAGAATATATATATATAGGTTAAATTGTAAATATGATTTGTATTGTTTTGAGTGAAAAAGAGGGAGGAATAAAAACAACTATGTTTAACTATACCTATAATGTGTATTTATAATATATATATTTAGTATATATTCTTGTTTTATATAAGATTATTATGTATGTGTGTACATTTGTACGTTACCTTTATTATCCTAGATATCGTGTTATGACACGTATCATATTATACATGTACTCTTTTATTAATATTATTATTGTTGTTGTTTTGTTTATAAAAATAAAGCATTTGTGAAATACTCTACCTCGAGTTATATTTTCATTTAGATGAAAAAGTATACGTAAATATGGTAAAATTTACAAACTCTCTCTCCACAAACACACACACACACATACACACACACACACACATACATACACAGACAATCTATTCGTTCGTATGGATAACGACCTCCGGGCAGTGATCTGTAACTGGATGAAAAAAAAAAAAAAAATCGAAGCCCTGAAATAAGTTATCTGTCCTCGAAATAAAAAAAAAAAAACTAAAACTATTACGCGATATGGGTATGGACATTGGGTATTGAGTATGGACACAATACAAATTATAATATGCTCATTGCCGCGTATAACAGGTATATTTATTTATTATTATTATATTAGTATAATTTTGATAATTTTATTATTCAATTAGCGTGTTTTATTAACGAATGAATGAAACATGGTTTTCAATAAAAGTATAAAACTTTTTTTTTTTATGTTTACACTTGTCTGATTATGATATAGGTATCCAGGAAATATAAATTACAACAGGTATTATGGAATTAATTTCATTATAGATATTTCCAACAGTTCGTACAGAACAAATAAAAAAAAATATTTGATTGAATGTTATTACTACGCATTTTAATGAAATATAGCGAATATACACGCGATTTTAATCAATAAGTTAAATAATTTGTTATGTATTATTTTCTATATTGTTTACCGTTCCCGTCTAATAATAGCGTTCCGTTAACGGGCAAGAAATTAATCGACAGCACGGACGTCGTTTAACATTTATTAATTATTGATAACCAATCAAAAAGGGGGAAATTCAATCAGTATACACATGACCTATGTGGGTGAATTATTTGAATATCGGCGTGTTTATAAGTAAAAGAAAAAATAAATACATGCGTGGCTTTGATTGTATGAGCATATCGAAATACAGCCAATCAGTGCACATCGATATGAATACGATTAACAACGCCCCGCCCCGGTTTGATCGTATTTAACGTGAGTTACCTGTACAGCGTAACAACATTGAACATGTTCACGTAGTGGTCGATCTGCGCCAGTCGTCGGACGTGATTTATATGCGACGATCGAAATAACATTATACCACAGACCTCAATCTATCCGTAGACACCGCGATACGTCGAAGGCGATCGACACGAAGTAAGTTCGAATTATTTTATCCATCAATACCATTATTTATTTGCATAAGACTCACATGACAATAATATTACCATGTCATTATCACATGACACATATTTTTTTAAATATTATTTTAGACTTAAAAATGCGGGTTAAAAATAATTTGCTAAAATAAAATTACAAAATTGAGTAATTTTAATACATTTAACAAGATGTAAAAAAAAAAAAAATAAAGAAATGTGTTTAAAATTACTTCAAGAGATTGCTAGTAGTAACATTTTATTTTACTTTTTACAGTGATTATTATAAACACGTATGAATTGATTTTTTTCCCTAAACATACTTATGTTTTTTAATATATTTTCTCAAAATCATCTTTGAAAAATTCATCGAAAATATAAAAAAAAAACTTCAAATAGAACGTGTATATTTAGGATGAAAAAAACCTTAAGATACACAAGCACAAAGTTCTCGAGCTCGAGGTCAATTATCTGTTCGACTAAAAACTGCACTTCTATACATGTATGTGTGTGTAACAGTTTCCTTTCCGTTTTCCCGTAAACTCTGCTCGGTATAGTTTGTTAACAAATATAATTTAAAATTTGAAAAATACATTAAAGTCCTCGATAACGTTTCGCGTTAGGACCGAGGTATCACGCCAAGCAAACGGTAGCTGAAACGCGGTAAGACGAAATCACCGGCGGCAGTTGCAGACCTCCGGAGTCGTATAAAAAACGTTTTATATTTTATTTTTTATATGTTCATTCGGCTTTATGCTTCTCGGTTCGAGACACATATATGTTCATTCGTAGTTTCACAATTTCGGCGAATCGTTCGCACACCGTGCTGTTTCGTTTTCTCCCAACGAGTTCCGATTTGACACACTCGTGATCGTTATCAGGATATTTTTCCGCACAAAACGTCTGTACAAGAGGCAGCGATCGACAGTACAACGCTAATATTTCTACGACTCGAATGGCCGATTTCGGTTTTTCGCAACTTTCGGCCGACGTGAGTTTCGTGGGTTTCAAAAGGTGAAGTGCGAAAGTGAAGTATTAGAACATCTAGTCGCTTATCCACTAATGGTTTTAACATGGACGTGTAATAATTCGGTAAACATTCGATTTTCTACGAAAACAGCGGATTTTCAATCAGTCCCTCGCATAACGCACGACCGAAAGCGTTACATATTATCCGCGGTGATAATCCGTGTTACGATTATAATACTGTAAAGATTTTAGATCGAAGCGCATCGAACAATCGTTTTTGTGAAATTATCTTTCAGCGACCTCGCTGTAATAATCTATTTATTCGACGCATTCTTAAAGTAACGGGAATTCAGCACGTCAATATTTTCGAGAAACGAAACACAGATGTTTCGCGCACACCTTATTGTATGAGGATAAAGGCGAATTAGATTTCAAATACGCATGGAACCGGTAAAAAGAAAACCCTATCGACCGGAATAACGAAGTAAAACGGAGGGACGGCGGCGGCGCGTCGTGAACCGCGTCTAATCGCGGGTACGGAAATTCCGGATAAATATCGTTTTTAATCTCGTCGTCGTTGTGAATAAACACGGGCAAGAGGGACCGTCGGCCGGACGGAACGGTATTAGTGTTTCGAAATTGACCTTTCATACCCGCCCACACCTATCCGTCTCTCCCTCGCCCTTTGTGTCGTGCGCGCGTGGCGGGGCAGTCGAAAAAGCGTGGTGGTAAAAATAAAACAACCCCATCGTCGTCGGCCAAGGGTTAAGAAAATCGTTTTCGCAGACGGCGGCGATGACGACGGGGATTAATGGTCAAACGTGCACCCTCCAGCCGTTTGATGTGTGTGCGTGTGTGTTAGCCATAAATATATATCTATATATATATACTGTTTGTCTTTTGGCGAGCTATTTGTTCCCATGACATTCGGTTGGCTCTTCTATATATTCTTCTACGACCCTCTTATTTTTCGCTCCCTCACATAACCCCTTCCCTCGTTCCTGCATCGCCATGGCGGTAGTCTTTCATTATTTCGATGTTTTTCCTCTCTCTTTCAACCCTTCACCGTGACCACCTCCTATATATCTGCGTGTCTTTATCCTGTAGGTCTTGCTGACGATTGAATGAACGCGTGGCATGACGTGCCGCAAATCCGCCCACCCATCCGCCCGCCAACCTGACTTTCGCCCGGCCGAAAAGCGGTTTCCGGTGCCCGGTCAAATAGACCCGTTTCCGGGATTTCTGCGCCAGGAGGGTGCGGCCATAAAGGGAAGGTGGTATGCTAATTTCGCGCGTAACTTCGCAAACGTGTATAAATATAGGTGAACGTTGTTGTCGCCAAACGATTATTGTTACGCGTTGTTGTTGCAACACAATTCGGTCGCCGAGCGAGTGGAGCGCGCACTGTATTATGTACCACGGATACGTCGTTATTATTATTATTATGTTTTGGTGTGTATGCACTCCACCGAGATAATGGTGTACATAATTTACGATTTCGCCGACGTTCCCGAACACGAGTTAAAGTTTATAACATTATTATTGTACGAACACACGCTAGCGCGTACACTGCACCGGTAATTCGACGCTCTTTGGCATAACGAATTGATTTTAAATTTTCTCCTTTTGTAGCGTACCCACGTTTTTTTTTATTAACATACTACCGTGAAACACTACGTCTTTAACGTGCTAGAGAGTGGACGTCAATGCTTACACTATACGTTCAATTTATATACATTTTAATTTTTTCCATAAAGATAAAACAAGCGAATATTGCTAACATTTGCATTATCGCTATCGTGTCGCGCCGTGTAAATATGTTTTTGACTTGTGATATGTATGTAAATACTAATACAAATTCATAGAGTCCCCTCCCGTACCACAGTCTTCCATTGATATTTTTTCAACACGTCGCAAGCAATATTGTAAACGAACAGTATATATATATATACATTTAAACTACAGTGATTGCAACTTTGAAATTCGCAAATCGTGAAAAGCTTAGAAAATAAATACAAAGGAACGCAAAAAATAAACAGGAAACTTGTGTGCTGAAAAGAAAAACTTTACCGTGATCCATGTTTTCACCGTGATGTGTACCTATACGCGTTTCCAATCCAGACTTGGATGTTGACGAGACGCTTAAACATACATTGAGTGGGAGGAGTGATGAACGTTTCGGGTTTATCAAGAGTAGTTAATTTTTCATGGCTTTATCTTCACAAAAACTA
Organism: Sipha maydis; assembly: GCA_034509805.1. Lineage (NCBI taxonomy): Eukaryota > Metazoa > Arthropoda > Insecta > Hemiptera > Aphididae > Sipha > Sipha maydis. Next base: position 48,071 of record JASXSY010001313.1, on the reverse strand, counting down.
AATATTTTATTCATCAATATATTGCAATATGTTCATATTTCGCATAGCATGGCAAGATATTTTATTTTTTATCAAAAAATAACGTTGTTAAACGCTCAATACACCGATTCGATGACAACTGATCGGTATCCTAGTAAATAGATTGGCGTCTATAAATTCTATGTCGTATCAATATCGATTACAGTAATGCTTAAGGGCATTTTGGAACCGATGACGTTGAAAACAATAAATTGTTGACCGACGCGCGTGATTGCCGGTGATAATTAACTATACAACTGAAAACTCATTTCCCCGCAAACGTAATTATTATTATCATTGTTATTCCGGATTTGCGCTAGTGCGTATTAATCGGTTATCTGCAGCGTGTTACAATTAACGTTCACAACAACAATAACGTGACGCGACCATCGAATTCTCCCGAATCTCGCGTACTGTTGAGAATTTTACTATAGTACCCGAAAGACTATGGCTAACCACATACTGCTTCGGAACGCAGTGTGGTTGGGCCATTTTACAAATTATTTTTGTTTCATACGATCAACGGTTTTGCGATTAGGTTCGTGATCCATCTTTGTCTTTGTTATAAATCAACCGACGAGATGCGGCAAAACTTATCTTTTTTTGTAATAAACATATTCGATTGTTCTTTGACATTTTTGATTTGGATAAATTCCATTCCAACTCTATAAATTAGCCTTTCGAACCGCAATAACCCAAATAAAGTCTGTATGTAGAACCGTGTTCGGTTTGCGACGAGAAGATAATGTTTTCTAAAACGTTTCCGATATACCCACGTATTAAACTTTACCTAGGCTCAAGCATTAACCTTAGTCTGTCAAGGTAATTATATCGTTGTATGCATAACATATTGTTGGTTACACAAGTGTAGTGCTTATGCTAATCCTTCTATCGTACACCTTTGTTTGGCATAATTGTAAAAATACCCCTAAAATGTATTCGAGTAATTACTCAATTATTTTTTGAATAAATTATTATAGTATTACTCAATTATTTATTGGAAATAGTTGAAATAATCTTTAAATACAAAAAATAATAAAATCCTATTTTGTTAGGAAATCATTATTTCAAATAAAAATTTTTAAATTGCATATTAAGAACATGACTTGTTCAAAATGTTAGTCTGCCATATTAAATACAACAATTAAAAATATTTTTATATTATTGTCATTAATATTTGTATTAAGTTATTAGTTTGATTCTGTTTTAAATATTTACTTTGTAAAAGGACAGATTATTATTAATATATAAAATAAGTAAATAAATAAGTTAGTTACTTTATTGTTAATAGTATTTTAACCATAAACTGCATTGGAAACTACCATTCATCGATCGTTGTCAATAAAACGATAATGATAATAATTTTGTAAGTAAATAGTAATAACTTTGATCTTTCATAAAGTTAAATAATGAAAATTAATTATGTCAATAAATATACTCTATAATCCGTAGCGACATATACAATGAGGAGATAGCTATAAAATTGGTACCGATCGATAGTCGTTATGCATTGATGATAATGAGTTTCCTAGAAGACAAAAAAACATTTTATTTCAGCATAAAAATAGACGAAAACCAACATTAAAAATGAAAAACGTATAAATTATAATTGGAATAACTTTGAAATACTTCGATACGGTATTTTAAATTTGTATGAATTAAAAACAAATTTTAAATCAAACAATGGATTAAAAAAGTATTAAATAGAATAGTATTCAGATATTTTTCGCGAGAGGGAGTTGTATAGCCACATAAATATAAATATAAAACGTAGGTTTTTTTTCGGTTTTTTTAATCGAACATCTTATTATGATAAGCTATTACGTAAAAATATGTTATAACATGACATCTGAATTCCATAGGTACCACTCAAATGATTATTTATAAATGTTATAAATCCTATTAATAATAATGATAATTATAATAATAGATCTAGGTATTTATTTAGTTCTTATTATTTAATAATGACATATATGAATAAAAATAATTAAATTATAAAAAATCAAAATTACCGGTAAAATGCTTTTATAAAAGAGTTTCGGTACCATTGAGGTTCTGGTTCTCAATATTCAATGGATTCCAGTAACAAAATCGGTTTTTTTCGGTACGGTTCCAATCCCTGGTTTACAGGGGTGTTATTTGGATTAATATAATGGGGTATCGAGCATCTGGAATAATATTTTTAATTTAGTTTTAAGCTAATGAAGTGAGGAAAATGTCTGTGGGTTTGTAAGTCCAAGTTGACTGAAGTTAAAAAATTAATCAATTTTTATATTGATTTATAATTTAGTCTACATAATATTGATTTTAAATATCTATATGTAGTTTTATACATATATTAACAAAGAAAAAATTTAAAATAAAAAAAATTAATAGTCACTTGCTTAAAAATTTATCATTAATAGATAGATATCATAATTTAGTTTTTTTGTAAAAAAAAAAAAAGAAATGTAGCTCTATTGCAATAATAACTATGTGATTAGTAGTACAATTATATATTCTTCTAATTTAAATGTTTTGGATATAACTTAATATTAATTAAAGTATTAAGGGGGAAAAAATGCATGAATAAAAATTTATTAATTATTCAATAATTAATAAAACAAAAATTAAAAAAATATTAGATTTATATTTAAAATATGTTTCTGAATAAAAGCAGTTAAATTGAAAAAACAGAAAAGATTTCCAATCGTTTTGTCATCGTAGTTGTGGACGTACCCGAATTGCCTACCCAAAGCACCGTCCGTCGGTTGTTTTAAACACACTGCACCCCTCTGTTCGGGTTGCTCGTGTTCCTACATGTCTACCTTTTGCCAATTCATTGGAAAGGGTAGACTATCGTTGTTTTTATATGCACTACTTTACCGATGATACTTTTGATCGCGTTCTACGGCCTTTTTTATTCAAGCTTATTACCATGTATGGTTCAGATTTTATAGTGTATATTACAAGACAACGGTTCTTAACCTTTGTGTCATGTAGATCCCCTTAATAAGTGTTTTTTTTTTTAAAGCCATAGACCTCCGATTCTTTTTTATTCGTATGATAGTATTACTTTATCAATTAACTTTAATTTCATCCGCGCTTATCATTTGTGTGCCAAATGCACAGGAAAGCGACAATTTCGCAGATCATCGGCATTGATCCCAAAAACACTCACAAATAGGTACCTTAAATTGTTTAAATAATCACCGTATAGAGTCGCGACAACCGGATGTGCTGCGTGTGTCAAATACACGGGCCCAGGACCTCAACCTATAATGGGACCAATTAAGGTTACCATCCTTACTCTTTTAAGAGTACTTGTACTCTTTTGAGGTCTTAAAATGTTTGTACTCTCACTTTTTTATATTGACAAGATTGTATTTATCATTAAATTATTATATGACTTTATTACCAAATATAAAGATGATATCAGTTCTGACTTCACTCGTAACTTATTATAATTAAAAACTATTTATCTTCCAAATTTCAAACCTATAATTTAAAAAATATATTACTTAATTCATGATTTAGCTAATACTGTTATTAAGGAAGAGTTAACTTCTATATTTCCTGATGTATTTATCGGTATTATAATATTTTTAACTATACCAGTGACATCAGCTTCAGTCGAGCCATCATTTTAAAAACTTATACTTATAAAAAATTATTTGCGTAACTCAATCGGACAAGATTGACTTTCAAGTATAGCTTTACAAAATATTGTGAGACTAGAAACTAACGCTATAAACATAGAAAATATAATTAAAAATTTTGCCAACAAAAACACAAGAAAAATTAACTTTTTGAAATGAGTAAGAATTATCTTTTTACTGTTTTATTTATTTATTTTTCCGTATGTTTTTAATTGACTATTAAATTGTAGTGTATTCATTTTTATTTTTCATTTGATAATTATTTGTATTTAAAATTAATAAAAAAAGGCTACAAATTATTAAAAATACTATCATAGTGCTATTACATAACTTTTATTTTTATTTTTATGGATATATATATATATATATATTTTAATTAAATTAACCTTACCTTGTACGAGTAAAATCTTGAAAATTCAAGTTCGTCTTAAAACATAGAAAAAATAATTTTAAATTAGTTATTTTTTAGCATTGTTTTAAAATTTTTAGTTACATTTCAATAGTAAAAATAATTTAGTAATATTAAGTAAATACCTTTCGTACAAATAATATTAAAAAATGTCCATTTTATAGATGGGAGGGGGCATTCATTTTATTTACACATGGGCACAAACTAGTGTCGTTACGCCATTGCCACCGTTCCAAGAGTTTCAAGGTACACAATCGTGGTGGAATTATACTCTGATGTGTACTAAAATTAACTATTCGACTTGGCGAACACGCCGTGTTTCGTTTTTACTACTACTATTGTGAAAACGATGTTTGTTCCACGTCAGTTCAATTGTCATAACAATGTGCCCTTCGATCACCGAATTCCCAGCACTGATTTCGTGAACACAATATTAACGTAATCTATCAGTCGCATAGATCTACCGACCGATTGGCGATCCTCGAGCCTGTGGACTTTTTTTTTGTTTTCTTTTTATCACACCGGCCGATGCCGTTCGATCGACCACCAGCTCCAACGTTGTAAAATCTATTTGATCCGGGATCGGGAAAAATTCGCACGACATCCGATTTCGCAACATGATTTTGCAGAACGTCCGGTTAGTCCGATAAAAATCGTTATGTTAACGACCGTGTTACACGCCACGCACGAACGACACACCACTCGTTCGCTTTTCGGGCTAGCGGACGCGATCGATTATATAACTAAATCGCATTCCGACGGAGTATCGCTGTGTTAACTGTACAAAGTTACGCGGACCGGTAACTGTACCGGGTGAGCCGTGGTGCAATATTTATTTACTATCGTGTTCACCTTTTGACATACAGCACTGTTCGCATTGCACTTTAATTGAAAAACGTATAAATACGTATTATGTTTAGCGAAAACCACTTGATGCACTTTCAAACGGGCAGTTTACCCGTGTTCATTTAAACGCGCTCGCGCAAATTAGTTTACCAAACCAGTATATACCAGCGTTTCGTTTTGTTACCTGGGTTAATTTTGTTGCGGGCTAATTGTTCGCGGTAATACGGTCACGTTGGTATTCTAAAAGTCATCGTTTTCAATGTACCACAAAACGGTCTGCCGTTACACCGAACGTATCCGCGTAAAACAGTCCGTGTTTACGTCAACATCTGGTTCGCAACACCGTTAAAGAACTTTCTTGAACTTTGAACTCTAAGACGCGATCACTAGTAAACGATATTGTATACGAGTATGGCCACCGTGTTCGACAATGTTTATACCAGCGATCGGTAACTAGCGGAAAGCAAATAACTGGACCGTCAACATATCTTACGTAAGTGCACAAATAGTATTTTTTAAACAATTGTTATGATGATTTATGAAAAATAAGGAATATTTTGTGTGATTTGATTTGACTCCGGATTACAGTAATTATCATAACGAAATAATTTGTTTCTCTGGAATACGTTTCCATTTATTATTTGAATTTTTCGCACTCCAATATAAATTACTTGCCGGTCTCTGGTCAGTATCGTCTACGGTGACGGACGTTTCGTTATAATTCAAGTGTGAACTCTACGCGCATCGATAATACGTACATGGTTCACATGTAAACCGACATCGGTCACCATTCACTTGCCATGGTAAACCGTCCTGTCACTGCTACCACCGACTTTGTATCACTGTATGAGCCCGAGCTAGGTCGTCTCGGTCATCGATCAACGTTTTAACAAAAGTCGCACTCGCACAATACGTGGTCCACTGTTACGGTATCTGTTGATCGGGAAAGCCGAACGGACGTCACGGAAAGCAATCCGTTTACGAAATGAATCCTCACCGATGGCCATTTGATATTAATTAATATTGTTATTATCACCATCATCGTTTCGATATCGAAACCAAAATCGTTAATCTATTGCGTACAGTAACACTCTGGAATAGGTCGATCGGTGTCATTTGATTTGCTAACGATTATTATATCGGTCAATGTTTATCGATATTATTGTTTCCAATTAGGTTTCAATTATAAAACTATGTATTTATCAGTAAGCATTTAAAATGTAGTATACATATTACTATTGTTGTATTTTGATTACGACGTGAAAGAATTCGGTTTTGTCTAAATTCGTTGCATTTTTTTTTTCTTTTCATTTTGGTTGATTTTTCTCAAATACTTGAAAAATCGTAATAAAATTCAAAAAGTTATATTTCAAATATAAACTAAACAATAATTACTGTCAAAAAAAAAAAAAAAAAAAAAAAACAAATAAAATTAATGATCGAAGTAATCCTTCTAGCAAAAACAACGGTAATAGGTAGTTAATATGAGAATACAAATAATGCGAATGAGTTATTTTCAGCTCTTGTCTCAGTACTGTTTCGGTGATTTTTCAACAATTGCCAACAGCATTACGAATGTGGAACTATAACAATAATACGATGAAATGGTGCTATTTGAAAAAATAATTGCCTGACACTGCAGTTCATTTGATTGATTGTGTATAGTAATTGTTGAACGATTTGGGTATTTGTTTTAAAACCTAACCGTTCGTTGTAGTTTTATTATTCGCCCAGTCTCCTCGTCTACCGTGATTTTATTGTCTGTGTTCCACAAAAACTAACTTTTGTCTGACTGCCATTTGATTTTCTGCTCAATTACTAGCAATACCTTACCGAACACATTGAATTTGAATATAACGCAACTATCGAGTTTCTGTAACTTTTTCGACAGAAACGAGTATACACGTTTTAAAACTATAATTACTTAATATTTGCATATATTTCTAAAATTTCGATTTCGTCTTCGTGAAGCCTAACCTGTCTTATATTTTAAATCCCACTTGGCTATAACACCGTTCATTTTTATTTATATAAAGCCATTCTCCTTCCAAATCTGTTCATGATTCTTATCTTATATATATAAAGTCAAATTTAATTTGATAGAAATATGATTTCCTACATTTGTTTCTTTATATTTTACCTTCAATTACAATCATTATTGATGTATTATCACTTATGAGATATTTCTCTCTTTTCTCAATTCCACAAACAATTGCCACTCATATTATCCTCTGATACGTTTCTTAAATAACGTCACTCATTCTGTCCAAGACATTTTTAATACTCTTCACCAGCATTATGTTTCAAATGCCTCTATTTTTGTTTTTTATCCGTTCACTTCTGTTACTCATACTAATATTATCAGTGTTAATACGAGATATTTGTCATAACAAAATGATAGTATAAGCTTTTGTATAATATTGTTTCACACACTTGTAATTAAATATATTATAATTTATTTATTTATTTATTTTATAACAATACGGGACATGCCCAAATTACAAAATTGTAATATTATATATTTAGTACAAACAGTTAATAATATAGTAGTGCTGATGGATCCTTATTGGGTATACTCATCATGCGATATAGTGGCTGGTTTTTTGCATAGTTGGTGTTGCATTTGGGTAAGAAAAAAATAATTAATTGACGAGAATGAAAAGATGGAACTTTAAAGTTAAACAAAATATTATGTTATTGTATACAAAATGATGTATCGATCGATATAGTCGTAAGTTAAATAGATATTTTGAATTTACTATAATATGATATTGATAATGGATATAATATTTCGTTCCTAACTGTTTCGATCGTTAAAAATGGATTTTAAAAAATCTCTTCGTGTTACATTCATAGTATATTAGATTAACCAATACAACAAATTTAAATTTAAATTTTTTTATGGTTTTCAAGATGTAGAAATCAGTGTGTGAGTGTGTGTTATACGAATCGTATAAATTATACATAGTTAACGCAGTAACAACTACGGGACCAACAGTAGTATCCCAGGTAGACTTGATATATTGATATTTTGCTTTGATGTATCGATATAACTTGTTATTTAAAACATATAATATCGATATCTTACTGATATTTTTTATTTTCTGTACTGGTCAGTTTGTATCAAAATTGCTACGAAAATGAAATTACCAATTTATATTTAAAATAATTTCGGAAAAATTTATCTCTTCTCAAAGTTAATTAACGAAAAAAATCCAAATGACCACAATCTACATCATGTTCAATGATACCTAACTAGGTTTCCATTATTGGTTATAAACTTATACGTTTTTAACATACAATTTAACGTATCATCCCAATCTCTGTAACTGCGATTATTATTATTGTATTGTTATTATTGTTATTTTACATATCCCATATATCTGTACTACGGAGTTTCATAAATTTCGTTACCACTATTATATGTATACGAGTATATATATTATAAACATATGTTTCTATTGTACGCTTTTTTTTCTCCATAATTTGTGCAATGTATTGTTACCATGATAGTGTACAGTGTTTATTATAATAATAAATAATACGGTTATCAAAAAACTTTATAGAATAAAAATTATAGTAAATTTAATTCACTATAAATAATGTCCAGGATGTATTTTTGTAAGAGAAGAAAACAATGAGATACCAATCAATCATTAAAAAAAACTGTGGCTACTTGAAGAGAACCATATATTTGAACTTTGAGGGCTGAGGGGCACGGGTTAAACTTAATCTATCGACATGCAATTTTGTGTACTTAATTTGTATATATATTTGAACCAATTTAGAGGGTAACACTGAAAAAAATCCAATATCAAAAAATAAGGGCCACCCTAGTGTACACACATGAATATATTATATTTTATACATATTTAATGTGTTTTTTTTTATTTTTCAAAACTCTACGGTCCGATACGAAAGTCCTATATGCACACGAACTATTAATGTAAGTATAATTATGTATGTATATGTATTAATTATACATTAATATAGTAATCGCGGAGCTCCGATGAAAAAATCTACAAATATGTGTTGCAAATGCTGTAAAGATGTATTTTATTTTTAACTAAGCAAGAAAAGTGTAGGTATTACACATAATTGTATGTAATATAATTTTAATATTATAGTTAATATAGTTATTTTTAAGAATATGAAAAATTTTCTCTTTTTTCTATAAAATATTAATTTGCAGATTTCATTCAGCAACTCGTTTGATATGGGAAAACTTTTTAATTTAGCGATTTCGATTTCCGTAGTGTTTTCTCCACATTTGAGAAACTCTGAAATTTAACTAAAAATAAATTGTTTACTATTAAAGTATATTGTATAATATATACATAACATTTACGATGTTCGGTTTCTATACAAAATAATTTTTACAAACTTGCCGAACATCTATTTAATTATACAATTAGAAATTTGAGTAAATCCTATATCTACAAAATAAAAAATTAATATATAATTATGATTTAAAATCGTGTAAATGTATTTTTTTTCCGAAAACATAAGTGTTGTTCTTTAAAAAAAAATCATTGTAGTACAAAGAATAATTATGATGCAGTTACACTCGATAAATTCAATGTAAATCATTTTTAATACGCTAATCATGGCTTTCATACAAATCAGGAGCGTACCCAAGGGGGGTTTTCGGGTCTGGACTCCCCCATTAAAATTTCTACATTTACACAATTGTTTAATGGTAAATGGTAAAATAATAGTAGGTTTACAGTGTATTTAAATTTCCCATTATCTTCAATATAGATTATATTATTATATAATATTATAATGTATAAACCGTGTTTAATTTATACCAACGACCAGGTACGACTAATTGTCTTATTCTGTGCTGATAATGCGGACTGATTAGATTAATAATTATGGCGCGATGTGTTATCACAGAATTATTGTTATCGTACAATTTAATTTTCGCAACAGTAATTTTTATAATAACCTTAACATTTGAGATTGTTGTTAAAAATGTTTAGTGTATTTTTGAAACGAATTTTTATGTATTTTATACAATTTTATTAATTATGAAAAATGAGTGCTATAAGCAAATTAAAAAAAAAATTCTTATATACTCCAAAACGACAAGAGCCAGAACCTGATATAGTCGTTTTATTGAACAAAAATTGGTTTTAAAAGGTTTTAAAATGTTATTTAATGAATTGGACAATAATAAAAATGACATTTTACAATTGATAGATTTTTATAAAGATTCGGATAATTTAAGTGAACCTGATATTGTAATAACAGAAATTAAGATGTGGAAAAATGTCTTAAAAAAAACTGAAGTAGATCAAAAGCCAAAAACTGTAATACGATTTCTACAATTTTGTGATGAAGACTAGTTCCCAAATATATATAAATTAATAAAACTATTATGTATATTACCGGTCACGACATGTACTTCTGAGAGAAGTTTCTCTTTATTCAGAAATCTTAAAACATATCTCAGAAATACTGTATCGGAAGACAGACTATATGGTGCGATGCTTAATATTCATCGAAATGAAATCTTAACACCAGATGATATAATTGAGGAACTTGTAAAAAAAAACAGGAGATTACAATATTAAATTAATTATAAGTTAAATAATGTAATTTTTATATCATTTTATTACCAAATAAAAATATATTTAAAATTATAGTACCTATACCTATTGTAGTAAACCTTTCTATATATGTGTGAGTGTGTGTATAACTATTGTGGCTATTATTATAGTTATTAATAGTAATTTATTGGTAATGAATTCAATTATATTTATAATTAGAGAATAGATAAAATAAAAATGTTGGACCTCTCATAAAAAATTTCTGGGTACGACAACGAAACGATACTATATGAGCCAACACGACAACGAAACGATACTATATGAGAATCGGTGTTCATTTGAATTGTTATTTTTTTCCCTATGCCTCATTTACTCATCTCGTGTGCGTACATCAACATAAAGTTAAAACTAAGGAAAGAAAAAAATTACGAGTGCTACACTTATTAATTTATATCAATTGTATTTTGTCAAAGTCACCGCAGGTAATGTCTACGAATCCTAAACAATTATTTACGCATAGCACGGTAACTAATTAAAAAGTCCATGGGTATAGTTCTTCATGTCTTCTCCAGCAGGAATTTGACGTTTACCTCTGCAAATCACAGTTGCAGTAACAACGATATGATCATACTACAATATAACTTAATACGGTGTGTTGATCCGTGGGAAAAGTTTCTTGCCCTCCAGTGTCAAAGCTTGCAACAATTAATATCTTTATGAAATGGCAGTTCTCTTCTGTAGTTTGTAGAGCGGTAAATACGTAATGTTGCGAATTCAATACGTACAATATCATTTCCGTAACTCCAGGCTCACCGAAAACGCCATTGTTCATACCGTTTGTGAATGAGTTATCGGATCCAGCAATGTTTGCGCTTTCGCTAACCTGAATGTGGTAATCGAGATACTATGCGATAGAACTCGATAGAACTTGTGTACTAACTCAATATGTTTACTTTTTTATTTGTTCGTTATTATTAAAAAGTGTACATCGAATAGAATATCGAGCTTTGCTGTGAGAACTAGTGCTAGGGGCCGGAAGTTCTTACATCGCGTTGTGATGATTGTTAAAACAAAGACCACAAGTATTCAAGTGAAAGTCAATCCCGATCGATCGCGGCGCGTCATTTCACTACTGCTAAGCGTGCGCGTTTGCTCGGGTTTTGCTTCGTACGGAAACTGTCATCATTACAATGGTAACAGTACATTTTTCTCATCTCAGTAAAATATTCGAACTCCTGCGCAAAGGTGAAATAAGGTGGTTTCTAAATATTTCTAAATGTTTATCATAAATCTAAGGATCCCGAAGATTTGAACAGTATTCGAAACTGTTAGAGGAGCAGGTAAATGCAGCGATCAGGTTCCCTAAACCGAATTTAGAAAGAAATTTAAAAAATACTAAGAAGAATGCCCCGATTCAAATGATTGGTTGTTGAAAATTCTACATTAACAATCGTATTTGTTTCTGTAAAAAACATTAACGATTGTTAATAATACTTTTAAGTTGAATTTATATTTTCGAAAATTTTCCTCCAACCAAGTGCACTTTGACTGTTGTAATTATAAATGATTTTTTTTTCTATACCCGTGTCAATCCAAACAAATATAATGATGATTTTTCATAATACAACGAGTAAAAATACGAGTACAGCGACCACTTCTTTTTCGCTAAATGTGCAACCTGGGTGTGGTGTTCGATCGTATACGAATTGTAATCTTCCACCGCGGACATCCGTTTTGCGGTTGTGGTCCACGCGCTTTGTTCTGTCGCCATTTTGAAGCCGGTTTCCAATGGTCACCCTACACGATCAAAGACGAATATGCGATGGAAACGGGTGTTTTCAGTTGCCGTCGTCATTTCTCCGGGGGTTTCTTTGATTTTCCGCCAACGGCGTTCGACAAAACACGAGCTACGTAGCGCGTACGACCGACAGTAGCAGTGGCGCGAACGTGATACGAAATTACGAGTGAACAAGTTAAATTATTCATCGGGACCGCGTCTACTCGTAAAATGATTGTTCAAAAAAATCAACCCCTAAATATATGTTATGTCATACGTATGTGGACTAAACATATTACCTTTACTTGTGTATGTATGTACACGTGTATTATTAAATAAACAAAACCCGCATAATATGAAATAATAATACCCAAACCACATAGTGGCCGGTTTAGTGATGATGGGATGAGGAGGAGGAGGAGGAAAAATGGTCGCACGTTGTATTTCAATATCTCACACGTGGAGATCTATATATCGTACACATTTCGAATTCCATACAATGTATACGTGTCACCTAAAATCACTGATCGTTTCGCTCATAGATCACCATATCAGCTAACGATTAGATAGATTGACGGATGATCGATCCCGTGATCTTGCGCCCTATGCGATTATCACACGTCCCGACAGCATTGACATCTAATCAACTGACTGTTGCCAGTCGGTCTGAGGTCCGTGGACGTTGATAAAAATTTGCTACGAACATATTTTTTATTTTAATATGTTTCATATAAAATGAACAAAATAGACGTGTAGCTCGTATTGGCTCCGCAATTATGTGTTGCGTAAACTAGTTTATAGCTGTAACGATTGCTGTGCACGACACTGCACACTTAAAATTAAATATTAAAATGACGTAGCACGATCAATACAAGCTCGAAAAGGTAATATGATAAATAAATTGAATACTGATATAAAAATGAAATATTTTTATTAAAATATAAATCACAAATTAAACTTGTAAAATATTTCAATACTATAGTAAAACAAACTAGTTAAAGACTATTTCCTAATTATTTACCATGCGTTTTAGAATAATGTTTCCCTAGAGACCTTAGGCAAGCATGGGTGAAACGGATGTATGATAGTGTGTTCGCAAGTACCTAACATCTTAACTCTTTTCTTAACCTTTTGATTAATACTATATATTACCCCGATCTTCCAACTAGTGCACGACCGTTTGCTTGTCAAACGGATTTTTATTAGTACCCTGAGCGACTCCACTTCTTGTGTCGCGCACGTGCGGTACAGACATATAAGTCGTTCAAGTATGTATCGATTTGCCTTTGTGTAAGAGTTTTTGAAGTAATTGGTCTTCGTTCTTCTTTAAAATTACGTTTCTGATACTCGATTAATGCGATTATTTATTTTCGTGATTGTGCAATCGTCATCATAGATATCAAGTTATTGCAATCTTTGTATTTCCTTTTACTTGTTACAAGTGGGTCTGGCCGTGGGTGAGAAGCTCACATACCGTCCACGGACACATCTAACGGTGTTATTGAACGTCGAATCTTTCATCACTGTCGTGTGGGCATAACCGATCGGAACTAAACCATCCTAAGTATGGATATTTGCACACTTGACCGTCAGTATCGTCAATTAATTTAATATTCATCCATTGTATACTTGTGTGATTAGATGTGGTTTTTAGTACCGTATTTTTATCTTTATTATTATAGCTAGAATCGTTAGACTTTTGTATTAACGTAATTGAATATTTGGTTAATTATGATTGCAATCACTTTAAGTATTATTTATAGCATTATAATCCAAGTGTCTGTGAAATTTATGTAAATGGTAATTGTTATTATTAATAGAAAATAAGCCCTTTATAAAATAATAATATTTATTTTTGTTTTTATTTATTAAATTTAGATTACTTACGTCCTTGCTCTCTTTGATTGAGGTACTAAAACAGGGAAATATTACACAAGGTCAGGTGTTTTGTAAATATTGGGAAGCCGTCGGTTACCTTTGGTTAATAGTTGAGGTTGTGTTTACGATTTTAAAGTAATTTAGCTATATGTCGACAAATAGTTTTCGTTAAACTACAAACGTTTTTTTGTTTTACTTTTTTTACTTAATATATACAACAACATTACATGATACTGACGACAATTTTTAACGAACCCCATCGGTCTATAATTACGTGTTGGCCATGTTGTGATTAGATTTAATAATTTAAGACCATGTTAAATTCAGTTACAAATAAAACTCGATATTTTTGAAACTATCAAGATAAAATATAATATCTGATATTGAGTTAATTTAATAACGTTACACAAATATAAAGACTAATGTCACAGTTTAAAATTGAAGGACTCGTTGCAGAAACTAGACACTTTAGAAATTGTTCAGAAGATGAAAAATTATATGAATATTACTTGAACTAAGATTTAAAATATTGATTCGTATTTTTAATAACGTTATACATGTACTAATATAACTTTAATTTTCCACTAAATTAATTTCAAGACTTGAAATATAGTTGAATTTTTAAAAACATAGATTTATCTGTGTGTTTTGACTATAAGAAAACAATATGTTTTTTACCTTCTGAGTAATTTCAATTTAATATATTGTTTTAAAAGTTTTTAAATATGTTATACAGACTTAAATTATATTTTATTGTAAATAACTTATATAAATCATTTGCGATTATAATCATAAATTTTTGGTTAAATTTCATATATGTAGCCAAAAATTAAATAACTTGGCAAATTCCATACTGAATTTAAAAATTATGTAAACTATTACAATAAGGCCTATCAACAAATTTATTAGAATATGAATAACCAAAATACTTTAAATTTCATGTATGTTATTATTTTTTAAGTTCTAAAGTATTCATTTCTGAAAAACTTCATAAATCCATAGTAACTCATAAAATATTGCAAATAAAATTCTTAGTTGAAATAAAAATGTTACATAATAATCAAACTTCTTCATAAATATATTTAACAATAATATATAATATGTAATAAAATAGAATGTTATAATTATAACGAACATTTACAGTGTCATATGGTTACACTGTAAAAAGCAGATAAGTCCGAACTGGCTTGGGTTTTGCACAAAAAATTGAGAAACAAAACCATATAAATTATATTTCCGTTGGTATTTAATGAACTTGCTTCTTTGTTGAAATTATTTACAAAGAATTTTTCCATTTATTTGAAATAATCAATTATTAATTTTTTTAAAATAACTGGATTTGTCTAGTTTATTCACTAAGCACTTCAATTAAACTTGAGTACAAGATCTACTATATGGGTTTAATTTTGTAAAATATTATGATCTAAAGAATAATTTATTTTTATTTAATTTTCCGTGTGGGAGAAAAAATTATTTGAAATTGTCAATTCAAAGATTATTCAAACTTAAGTTAGAAAATGATTTTACATTTTATGGTTTCACTGGTAAATACAAACCTACATATTTTTTTTCAGTATTGAAAAAAAATATTTTGATGCTAAATAAAGTTTTAACTAGAATTCGTAATGCGTTATATAGTTCAATTGTTTGAGATTTTTTAAATTAAATTCTAAGCATACTGTGACGTGTTAACATTCGAATCTCTTTTTTGTAATTTTCGAACCTTAAAACGTTTTAGTATATGTTTTCATTTAAGTTAATTTACGGATGATTAGATTTTTATACATACATATTATGTATGTATTGTAAAATTTAGTTTTACCGAGTTAGTAACAAAACAGTATTTATACAAAAAAAAAAAAAAAACAAACTTTAAATAATGATTTATAGTTATTTTCGGTTAACATTTATGAATTTTTGAAATTATATTTTGATATAACTCTTTGCAACTTTGCTCTTCGGTTTTAATGTATTTATACGCTCACCAATCATTAATGAATTACAATATGTAATATTATTTTCTTATAATATTTAAGCAACATTTCGGATGCATTTCAAACCAAGAGAACGCATATGGTTCATGTACTACGTTTTTAACTCGTCAACTTTATCGTCGCCCATTGTTTCCTGTTATTTCACGAAACCGTTTTGCGTAACATAACAACTGCCAAATATTTAAACATTTTCCACTTCGTCCGTCGCTACGTTATTGTTATTTATTTTCTTTCATGCCACCACATGCGCACTTCGAGCACTATCCATTTCGTGAAGAAGCAATAATAATAATATATTTAAGCTTTTTTAAACGTGTAATTAGTATTTTTATTGCTTTTACTATTATTATTTTATTATTATTATTACACCATGCGTAAAACTATACACATTTTTTCATGCAGTTTTTACCATTAAATGTAGGTTGTACTGCAGGAAGCATCAGTTTATCTAATGCAATATAATTTTAAACGACGTGCGTAAAGTCGGTGTTTTACGGGATTTGGGTGAATATTCTAACTTTGGACAGTGTTAGTGTAACGTACATGAAGTGTGAATTTAATTGGTAACAATCAAACATTACGTGACGTTCGTGAAGTTGGCCCACCTAAGTATTTCAATTTTTGTAAAATCTATGCCATTATTTTGCAAGTTATTTGCAAGTATTCACAAGTCTGTTTTTAGAATTTGCAAGTAATTCGGGCGGCCGGTAAGAGCTTTCAATGTCAGGTAGTTAGCCCACCAAAGTTGTCCCAGAACTTTGAAAATTGTTTCAAACGAAAGCTTTAAATTTGCAAGTATTTGCAAGTCCATTTTTAGAATTTGCAAGTAACTCGGGTGGTCGGTAAGAGCTTTCAATGTTAGGAAGTTAGCCCACCCAAGTTGTCCCAGAACTTTGAAAATTGTATCAAACGATAGTTTTAAATTTGCAAGTATTTGCAAGTCCATTTTTAGAATTTGCAAGTAACTCGGGCGGCCGGTAAGAGCTTTTAATGTTAAGAAGTTAGCCCACCCAAGTTGTCCCAAGTGTATTGAATAATATTACATATTAGTATAGAAATTTGCACGCCTCTTATAATTGCACCCCTGGCCCATGGCCTCTTGCCCTGCTTTGAATACGGCCCTGCATATCACTCCTACTTAGGGCTTTCAAATATAAAATTACATAATTCTTTGTACCACGTTTTTATTAAACTGTACGACACTTCTCGCCGTTTTGAATTTTTGAACCAAATTTATGGCACTCATTTTCAACATATTTTTTTTTTTTAATATCATAGTTGTGGTACTTATCAGATACGTCATATTGTGCTAAACCTAAAAGTGTTGGTCAAAAACTTTTACTGAGTTTTATTAGACACCTACCGTAGTAATATCTACAGCCATTATGTGTTAATGTTTATGGAGATACAGTGTCGTACAGTTTAATAAAAACGTGGTACAAAGAATGATGTAATTTTATATTTGAAAGCCCTAAGTAGGGGTGATATGCAGGGCCGTATTCAAAGCAGGGCAAGAGGCCATGGGCCAGGGGTGCAATTATAAGAGGCGCGCGAATTTTTATACTAATTATGTAATATTATTCAATACACTTGGGACAACTTGGGTGGGCTAACTTCTTAACATTGAAAGCTCTTACCGGCCGCCCGAGTTACTTGCAAATTCTAAAAATGGACTTGCAAATACTTGCAAATTTAAAGCTATCGTTTGATACAATTTTCAAAATTCTGGGACAACTTGGGTGGGCTAACTTCCTAACATTGAAAGCTCTTACCGGCCGCCCGAATTACTTGCAAATTCTAAAAACAGACTTGCAAATTATTGCTAATCATTAGCTTTCGTTTGATACCAATTTCAAAGGTCTGGGTCAAAATGGGTGGGCTACGTGAAGTTGGCCCAACTTTAAAATTTTTGGTTCCACGGTGAAAGTTTGGACTTGCAAATTCTAAAAATGGACTTGCAAATACTTGCAAATAACTTGCAAAATAATGGCATAGATTTTACAAAAATTGAAATACTTAGGTGGGCCAACTTCACGAACGTCATTACGTGTCCGAGTGTAAGATGGAGACTGAACCGAATTTCGTTGCTTAAAACTAAAATAAAAACGTTTATGTTTAACGCAGATTTTTATTATTAAAACCTAATTGTTAACGGTGATAGTGAACGATATTGAAAATAGCAGAATTTTATTATATTCAACAAACGGTAACTATTATCGGATCAGCACGAAACGAGTTTGGTAAATTAAATGTATTAATACATTTACGACATCAAAGTAAATCCAAAACTATAATTGACAGCAACTGTGTGCGATTCCTTTGGGAGAGATTTTCATGTCTGTTCGAACATCTGATATGAATAATAACAATAAATACAATTTAAATTGACAAAACCATTAGAACTACGTTTCACAACGATATGCAATTAATAATAATATATATATTTGTATGTATACAATGTTCAATCGTTATCTTGTTAATTATAACATTTTAGAATTAAATCGAAATATCCTGTTAGTCGATTGTTTAAACCACCAACGTATTGAAACAGATAAAAATATAATTTCAGATTTATACCAATATTAAGTAAGTGACCATTCTTGTGATATCGATTTCCGATCTCGACGATTTATTAGTCTTAGTAAATCGAGAAGCGACAAGATAAAAAATATGACGATATTATGACATTGCGTTGGGCGCAGTTGATCACGAATTGTAGTACTAGCCGCGATCCAGATAACTAATGTATATATGTATTCACAAAAATGTTGAATAAGTATATATATGACAAAAAATTCACTCTGCATGTGAATAATGATGTTCAAAAGGGTTGACTTTGAGTCCAAAAATATTTCTCCCATCGTTAATATATATATATATATTAGGGTGGTCCTTATTTATAAGGTCAGAATATTTTCTTTAATTTTCTCAAGTCAGGACCCTCCCATTTTGTTTGATATCATACAAAAATAATTTATGTTAAATTTGGTGATGATAACTCACCCCCTTCCCGTGCCTCAAGAGGGTTCAAAATCGTTAAATGGGGTAGTTTTACGGTTTTTTGTATTTTACTCTAAAACAGTTACAGTTATGAAAAATTTACAAAAGAGCTTTATTAAAGAACATACAATTCTCTATAGGTAACCATATTACAAAATTTTACCAAAATCTATTTTTTTCTCTGAAAATAAAGAAAAACTAAATAATTTAATTAATAAGTAAAAATATTGGAAGTACGATTTTTAAAAATATATTATGAACGGTTGAAGATACGATCAAATGTTTATTATATTAAAAATAATGTGAAATTTCCGTCATCGTTATCGAAAGTAGATAAAACTCGGATGGCAAGATAAACAATAAAAGTTATGAATTATACAGATGAACAGTACATATAATACGAGTATTTATTGAAAAATATTTTATATTTTAGTTGTTGTATTTAACTTGAATGTTTCGCATTTTAATAATTTTATAGTGATTATTTAAAGTTATAATTTATGCGTAACTGTTTCAAAATTTATTTTACAAAATGCCCAGACAACAAATTTATTTAATTGGATCCATGAATAATCAAATTACTGGTTCTAAATTGCCTTCCAAGAGGGACTGTTTATCTGTTTTATTTTATAATATGCGTTTAGTAAAACTAAATTTACATGATAGTTCACGCTTGGTTATTGATGAATGTTCAATTTTTTGGAAGAAAGCTCGGATTCCAACTCATGATAATTCAGATTGCATTAAGAAATTGAAAAAATTATATGAAGAATGGAGAAAATTAGACAAAAATAAAACACGAACAACAGAATTACAAAAAACGCATGAAAACAAATTCGAAGAACAATTAGACAATTTATTTGATATATCCCATGCCAATGCCTTAAATTTAATTAAGATAGAAGAAGATAAGCAATTTTTATTTAGACAACGAGAGAAAGGTCGTCCTGGTTGTATGCTTGGTACGGATATGAAATTAGCGGGTATTGAAAAACGTAAAGCAACTCTTAAAGAAAATGAAGATAAACGAAAAAAACGAAGAGAAATGGAAACCTTGAAATTCACCCGTAAGTTATTAAATATAGAAAATTAAATTGTGTACATATTTTCTTAATTTTTATTAGTATTAAAATTAATTTTTAATAATAATTTTTTAGAAAGAATTCGACTTCATAGTTCATCTAGTTCTGAAGATCAAGATAATACACTTTCAGATGAAGTTTTAAATGAAACTCCTGGTTGCTCAATACCAATACCTAGTTCTTCAAAACCAATGCGGGCTAAAAAAAATATTATGACATCTCGCTTATCAGCAGCTCTAGATAAATGCAAAATTAGTGATCGGGATGCAGTGCATTTATTGACAGCTGCAGCTGAAAGTTTCCAGGTAAATTGTTTGGAATTTACATTAAATAGGTCAACTATTAAACGAGCCCGTGAACATTTTCGTAAGCAGTCATCTGAAGCTATTAAATCAGCATTTATTGATCAAAATTTAAATTATGTAATTGTACACTGGGATTCTAAACTATTGCCTGATATATTAAGTAAAGAAAATGTAGATAGACTTCCTGTAATTGTATCGGCTTTGAATGTAGAAAAACTTTTAGGGGTTCCTGCTTTAACTTCAGGTACTGGAGAAAACATATCTTCAGCGGTGTACAATTTATTATTAGATTGGGATTTGGTGGATAAAGTTCAGGCGTTTGTGTTTGATACCACAGCAAGTAATAGTGGTCGTCTTAATGGGGCATGTGTTCTTTTAGAACAATTATTAAACCGTAATATTATGTTTTTCGCATGTCGTCATCATATATTTGAGATAGTTTTGCAAGCTGTGTTTGCTCATATGAAGATTACTATTACGAATGGCCCCGACATACCTTTATTTAAACGGTTTAAAAATTACTGGAAAAATATAGATTTAAACAATTTTAAAATATATTCTAATTTTCAAAATTCGCATACAAATTTGAAAGACGTTGCAAATGATATATCTTTATTTTGTATACAAAGATTAAACGATAATTTCCCGAGAGATGACTACAGAGAATTTCTTGAGCTGGTTTTAATATTTCTAGGAGGTTCACCTCCTCGTGGAATTAAATTTCGACAACCAGGTGCTTATCACTTGGCACGATGGCTGGCGAAAGCCATTTATTGTATTAAAATTTTATTATTTAGTGATCAATTTAAAATTACTACAAGAGAACAAAACTCTCTTGAAGAAGTTTGTTGTTTTATAGTGAAATGTTATATTCAAGAGTGGATCACTGCACCAAATCCAGTTACAGCACCCTTGAATGATTTGTTGTTTTTAAAAAAACTTAAGAACTACAACGGTAAATTAGGAGAAGTCGCTATAAGAAAATTTATTAATCATTTATGGTATTTGAACGAGGAATGTGCCGTGTTTTCTATATTTGACGATCGTGTTAATAACGAAACTAAAAAACGTATGGCAAACTACATTTTAGAAGGGAAAGAAAAATATAATTATGACATTGAGGAAGAAAATGAAGAATCGAAAAAAAAATTAAATTTAAAATTTGATGACTTAACTCATTTTTTAAATAAAGATCATCCATTTGATTTATTAACTAATAAATCTTGGAAACTATTTGCACGATTTCAAATTTCTGATATATTTTTACGAGCAGACCCAAGTACATGGGAAGATATTGAAGAGTATAAACAAGCTAAAGAAATTATATCATCATTAAAAATTGTTAACGATACAGCAGAAAGGGGTGTTAAGTTGATGGAGGAATATAATCAAAAGTTTTCCAAAAATGAAGAACAGAAACAATTTATTTTACAAGTAAAATATAAAAAATCAATTGAATCTTTAATCAAAAATGACTAATAATTAAATATATTTTTCAGGTTACTCAAGAATATCGCAAAACATTTTCCGGCTGCAGTCGTGAAGTTTTAAAAAAAAAATTTGAATATTAATTTTATTAATTATAATTTATATAATGTTCATTTAATTAACATGAACGTTGATTCGATAATATTTTTACTCACAACATTATTTGTAGAAAATTCAATTTTATTAAATTAGTATATCAAACATTTTTTTCATATCTTCAACCGTTCATAATATATTTTTAAAAATCGTACCTCCAATGTTTTTACTTATAAATTAAATTATTTAGTTTTTCTTTATTTTCAGAGAAAACAATAGATTTTGGTAAAATTTTGTTATATGGTTATTTATAGAAAACATTATGTTCTTTAATAAAGCTCTTTTGTAAATTTTTCATAACTGTAACTGTTTTAGAGTAAAATACAAAAAACCGTAAAACTACCCCATTTAACCATTTTGAACCCTCTTGAGGCACGGGAAGGGGGTGAGTTATCATCACCAAATTTAACATAAATTATTTTTATATGTAATAAAACAAAATGGGAGGGTCCTAGCATCAAATTTTTACAGTTGAAATTTTAGGACCACCCTAATATATATATAACAGTATCCAATTGATATAAACTTTAAAAGCGAGATTTAAAATTTGTTGAAACAATATAAATAAATAAATAGCAAACTATTGTATTCAAGAACTTCGTCAATCACATGTTAATGTATAATGTTTGAATCAAATTCACCATATACAGCAAGAGATTTTTTTTATCCTCACGTGGTCCTATCATAAAATTCAAATATTGATAGAGAAAACGAAATGTTGCGTTTTGGTTTGATTGATTGATTTTAAGATAGAAAACAAAAAATAATGTTGATAAGAGCAGTGGTTCTTTACGTTGAAAAATTTAAATTGCAATTTTGAAGTCTCTTCTCTCCCATAATATCGTCACCTCCGTAGTGCTGCAATTGTTTTTTAGCCACATAAAATATATAATACGCACGTGAAGAACAATTATTACGATTTATATGTAACACCGAAATCGTGAAATCAGCAACATTGCTGTTGATTCCATGAGATTCTTAATTTTAAAAATTCCTAGTGAACAAATTAGAAAACCAACAGCGAGAAAGATGAACATAAACTGCGAAACACTTTTTGTTATTAGTGCCATGCTTCTATTGATTATCATCAAACTTAACATCGATATAGTGCTATTGAGGATTTAAATTTGTAAACGTACTTCTTGCAAACAATTTGAATACCGTGATTGTTATTACAACAACTATCTAAACAGCTAAAAATCAATAAAAAAAAAATAAGCCATATGAATTATGAAAGGGCCAAAAATAATTAAGTAATTACGATATTGAAATGTTGTGGTTCCATCACATTATTATTATTTTTATTTTTATTATTAATATTATTGTTATTATTGTTATTATTATTATTATTATTATTGTTATTATTATTATTACTATTGTTATTATTATAATTATCATCAGCCTCAACGGTTTGCTGTGTAACAATTCGATATTTTTAACCACGATCGTTTCTTAGTCGCTATTGAATATAATGTTCGATTCAAGACCTAATAATATATGTACGAATTTCGATTACTCCTTGTGTAGCGTGCAACATCAAACGATTTCTTGTTATTGTTTAACGTATAACGCAGGATAATAAATGCGTGTGGCGCGAGCTTGTTGGAATCGACGAATTCGCAAGAATAATGTATTACGTCAAAATACCAGACAGAAATTGAACACTGCTGTATTATTACATAATAATAATAATATTTACAATACATCATGCAACGTACTCTAAAATCATCATCAATAGTATTTAAATATCACTTTAAATTAGATGGACAAACCGATGTTTTTTAATTTAAAATTTTTGAAATTTTTCGATGCATAAAAATTAAATGAAAAACAGTGCTAATTAGTCAATTATATTTTAAGCATATATGGATAGAAATGTCAACACTTACGTCTTACGTGGTGACACCCGCTAACCGTGTTTCACCAGCTCAAATTCAACCATTCAAATGTCTACTAAACTATTAATCATCAATACACGAATTGATATTACCTTTTAATATATCGTAATTTTCAAAAAGTATATCGAATTCGAAAAAATTAAAAAAAAAATACTAATAGAAAATAAAAGAAAAATGGTATTTTGATAAAATCATATTTTTTTTAGAACCGTCTAAATTTTTAGTTTGAGCAGGATTCTAGAAAATAGAGTTTGAATAAGCGCACAGTTTAATCTCAAATTGGGAAAGTTATCAAGCCCGAAAAAATTAGCTTTTTGGTTTGTGGTAAATAATATCATCGTCGGCACATTATATTGACTCTGCAACTCAAATATAGTATATATTTACAAAACGAGCAATGGTGAACAAAATTATTATTAATATTATTATTATTTTTATTTGAGTCCACGCACGACAAGCGTTTTATAACGGGGTTATAATACTAATGCGCTGTTAAGAACAAATAATTCCAGTGGAGTTCGTTTAGGTGTAAAATTAATTACCTTCTAGCGCATAATATTATTTTACAGTTCCATTCGACTTCATATATTTATTTGTGTTGTATTATAAATATTGATCCGTGTGATATACGACGGTTATCGTAAACGTTTTCTGTGTAAAGTGATCAGTTTAGCTAATACAATTTTACGTAATACGATGTACGAATGAAAAACGGATTTTCAATGCACAGAAATTATTATAATATATTGTTGTAACCGTATCGAATAAAGGATTTCATAATTTTACGCCGAAAGCCATGCGTTCGCTTTAGTTCATTTTTCGTATTGTAATACAACGATGTAGTAGTTAGTGTATTAATTTTTTCTTCCCTGTTTTAGATTTTAATATCGGTGTGACAAGGAGAAAATTGGAGTTTTCCAAAGATTGATCCGTTTGTTCGTTTAGTTTTTTTTTTTTCTAAGTATATATTTAATTAGTGAATGTGCATCGTAAATCTCTGTTAGTAACATTTTAGGTAGAATTCAGTGAAATTACGACAGAGGTAATCTTGTTTTTCGAAGGTTTTTCGAATACATAAAATGGATTTCCTAAACTTGCGAAATAATGAGAATAAAAAATTTGAAATAACAAGTTTCTTACACTTTGTTACATGACCATTTGGATTTAATTTGAGAATAAAATTAGTTACACCGCGCTCTACAGTAATTGAATACTCGGCCGATTATTTCATCTAGTACCAGACCTTTAAAATATTTGTTTCAGACAGTAGAATATTTTATGGTTAAATTTTCAAATATTTATGTGGATATAATGACTATTTAACGGACATTTAATATTTTTATTAGACCTAATTCATCCTAAAGGAAGAGCATAATTTTCATATATTTTTAAAAGGACTATATCTTTTTTACTTTTACTTTTAGGTTACAATCGTACTGAAGAAGATGTATTCATTATGCTATTATAAGTATCTCAGTAAATCTCACTTATCTAACTTATTTCTTCAATGTCTCATAATCTTATTACTACACAATTTGTTTGGATAAATGTCAAATTTATCATTGAAGTATTAGAATTGAAAATGTTCACTTCAAGTAGGTAACTTAAAAAATAATACAAAGAATGTCCAACTAGTTTTCTTTTAAATTTATTGTTCTTACGTTTTTTAGTTTCCTTAAAATTGTTCATGAGATGAATATTTTATACTCTGCATAAATTGAAATTATTTGATAATCCACACTGAAATATTTTTCAAAATATTATGTTCAGATTTACCGTGGCTGTGAAATTTATCTCTTAATGACTACCGAAGTTGTACCGTTTGAATGTTTAAAGTATACCCGTAAGTTTTTCTGTAAAAACACAATAATTATTTTTAGAGGGTTATCAACCAGACATGGAAAACATTTTTATCATTTTAGATTAATGTTGAAATCGTACTAATAGGTGGTTCCCCACACTTTCTGATATTGGTCTTCGGGCATTCATTTCGAGAAACGGATGAGCGTAGCTATTGTATAATTATTATCATTCTTCTAATCAAACATCTGTGAACCACGCGTATAGAGATTAATCGGAGGTAACGATTTCAAACTGCTATTTGATCGCTATTATCTATCTCGAGTTTTGAATAATATTCCCGAACGTCCACTTCGTAATTCGCCTTTCACGTTCGACGTTCTTGTCTTGTCGCAAAACTGTCTCGGGTAAATTCAGACGTCAGTGGCATTCGTAACCACAACCGTTGGAATTTAGTCGTAAAATCACTTCCGAGAAATTTGTAGTAATAATATGCGTATCTTATTACCATCGCTATGCCACATTTCTGAACAATATATATCTACTCAAAATTCACAATATTATTATTAGGGTAGAACATGCCAAAGGACTGTCATCCGTACCGCAAATCTTAACCAAAACGGAGTACCATGAATTCTGATTGAATATCCTGGATTATTTCTCTAAATTATGATTGTGATATTTTTTCCACACAAACCTTGTCGCACCATTCATATATATCTGAGTCAATAATTTTTACATTCCATCGTTACATTTTAATTAATTTTATTTTACACAATACTTGCACACAATACCATGAGAAACCAAATGAAAAAAAATGCTTGGGTTGTTATTCTCAATTCTATTAAATGAAAAAAAGCTGTCGTCCCAAACAATGATTACGTCAAAAATAATTTTATTCCAAATCACGTTATGTGGAATTCTATCTGTAGATGCGATTTTTTTTATTAAGTTATTATAAGTTTTCTTTTTTTTTTTTTAACAAATTGTTTTCAACGTTTATACGTTTTATTGTTTATTACAACTATACTTGTATACGATTCTTCAATAACACAAATATCTTCATACTTTATACCCATCAATTCAAACATAAGATTTTATTTCTTAAATATCCAATAGCAAAATCTTGCTTACAAAATTGATACATCACCATTTTTTTCAGATCTTTTGAAATTAATGAATATATTAGCGTTATCTGCAGGGTAACAAGCAAAAACCAATTAATCCGACTCTTGCACTTAATCTAGACTAGTATTTTTCTGTAGATTTTTCACCATTTTTATTTAGTCATCGGACGTTAAGATCTCTAATCTTTCGATCACCAAATTAAACTATAAGCCCTATCATGATAACAATGATAACAATGATAACGTATTTAACGAAATCCCAAATACCTTGATTATTTCAACTATTCTCGAACTTGTATTCTCGAGGCTTGGCAAAACGAGAATCTACTGTGTTTGAATTTAAATAATTACAACTTTAAATTTCATTAGAAAACATAACATTTATGATGTTTAATGTTCTACGTAACGAATAAGATTAAATATTGACTCTTCTTCGAAAAATAGTATAAGTAAAAATGTTGAAATCAAGTATTAAACATAATATTAATGTGTACAGAATACGTTTTGTAGTCAACTATAGTGAACTACGTTGTAAAAATGTTGTTTTATTATTATTATGTAATGTTTATAATACGAGTATGTTATGGATCGTTTTGTTTTTCCAGTAACCCGATATACCTTCTTGGAAACGTAGACACCGCACTAAACCGTATTGTCAGTTTTTTCACGGAGAAGTAACCTTTTTCAATGCATATATGATAAGTTTTATGTACATTCGTGTAATATTTTTCATTTGTGTTCATAGAATATTTTTATATTTAGCAGAATGATCCATCTATGCTAAACGTACATTAAGCACTTAGTTTGATTGGAAATTACTCTTTTGTCTATACAAAAATTTGCTTAACTACTTTTATATTATCATCATTCGCATATCTGAAACCGTGAATGAGTAGAAATATTTTGATTTAATATTTAACACCACCGTCCCAGGCTGATTCCCAAGACTGATTTGTATTTCAAATCCGCTGCCCTAATATATATTAAAATTATACAATCGTTTGTTCAACTGCGGGTAAATGTTCATAGTTATTACCGTACTGCGATTGTCGCGTAATATTATTATTTAATATTACATTATTTTCCGTCACAGCTTCGAGTCGATTAACCTTACTTCGCTAATGAAATAAAATAAATCTACAAAAGTTGAACTTGATCCGTTTGTCTGTAATTCGTCTAGCTCGAAAATTCTTTTAAAACATCGCGGTAAATACATTAGACACTATATGATATTAATCGTTGGTAAATTGATGTTTATTCATTGACGTAGGTAACTATACTTTGCGGGCGATAAACATATGGACAATTACACAAAAACTAACTTATCATGATAACATCATTATCATTCATAAACGCAGCCCTCCGGCGTACTATGCCTCTAATAAAATTATGCCAGATGAATATTTTATTCTAAATGATTATGCTAATTCAATAACGTGTCTTAGAGGGTGTGATTAGAACGATTGCTGCCCTACCCGTGAAAGTTTTTTTGGGTCCACACCGAAGATATTGGCTTACAGCAATGTACATATTTTACGTGCTTTTTATCTTTCGGTTAAAACTTTGCCAGAATGGTAAAAAAGTTTTATGCTCATCTCTTCTATAGATTGAAAATCGTACGTTTTTTGCGATTTTTTTTTAACAATTTTCGAATAAAAAAGATATTGGCAATAAGAATTGTTTTTCAAATATGAACATTTATTATTGCCTTTAGATGTATTCCGATGGTACAACACAAGTTTATGCTGAAACGACTGAAGCATGACAAACCTATAATTCTTTTGTTTAAGCAATGAAACATGATCAAACATTTTATTTTTATTTTTTTATCAGTAAGATTTGTTCATTAATAAAATTACTTGTTTGTAGTATGATTTTAATACTTACCTGTATTGATATCGATGAAAAAATGTTTCTTATCTCAGCTAAAAAGAAGTTACTTTTTTAAATGAATAATTTGATGGTATTTATTTACAAGTATATGTACATTATTTCGATTTATTTTTAAATCTGTGAATAATTTCTTCAATTTTTCCGAAATTACAATTTTTTTATTATTTAGTTATAAACAATAATTTGCAACAAAAAAAAAAAAATATTTTTTTTTTGATCCCTGGAATTTAAATAAAAAAAAAAAATAATTCAACTTGACTATAAAATAAATAAACTGCTCTTCATATAGTAAAAATATAATCTGTATTAAGTAAGTGGGTACTTAGAAATAAAAATTATGTAGCTAAGTAACTCCAAAGGTAGTAACATTAATCATTAGCTCATTAGTCCATAGATATTGACTGACCGTTTAGATCACGGTTATAGTCTATATGAGAAAATCAATTCCTTTGAAATGATCATCTGAAAGCTAATCGATTAATATCACGAGAAGGGGTATCCTATAACGGAACGATCGCGAAAAACGGACATTTCGACCGCATGGTGGTAGCTGTTCGGGGGAGAAAACACATATGACAGTTTTTTTTTCTTTCGACCAGAAAGCTTTTCGAACCACAAACGAAAACCACGAAACCCGTCTGACTCGTTCCAAGTGCCATCTTCCTGTTGCAATGGGTCACATGGGTCTTACGCAGGACCGGTAGCTAGCCTGGATACGTCTGGGTCACGGGATTGCGTGGTACCGAGATGACGAGGAGGACAATGTGATACAGTGCGATCGCCGAACTGTGCAAGAATCGGGTGTACGGTAATTGGAGTGACGTCGTTTAACACGATGCCAAATTATGATGCATGGGGACGCGAAACATAGTACACGTAGATATGTAGGGACCGACGGACGGACAGAAATTCTGCGATGGCTTTAGGGCTTTTATCGATTGCCGGTGCAGTAGTTCCCGTGTGACGTACTGCGTGGTTTATCGGCGTCGTAAATCGAATACCTCGCGCAAACGTTTATGTACACGACTTCCGCCCTCTCCTCATCCTTCGTCATCTGAACGCCGCCCAGTTTCTCGAGTTAGTCCCTCGCCGACATTGTGTTCCATACGTGTTTGGTAACAACACCACTTAAAAGTTTTGCCGGTGGAAGTTTCTTAATTAGTCGTAACTAACAACCGCCGCCGCCGCCATTCCTGCTCACCACCGGCCGACGACGCGCGCCCGCGGCGCGATTCCGCCCGTGCCATCGCTCGTCTTTCGGCCGCAGCGTAAGTACTCCGCTCACGGTTTCGCGATAATTGATTATATCATATTGTGTGCACGACATACAACGCCGTGTACCACTACGTCCTCACACGTGACAAATTATTGCGTCTATACAGAGCTTGCGAATACCATTTTCCATCAATCCCCGCAAAGACAATAAACGCAGGATAAATACATATATATTTTTTATTATTTCAATCAATAATTTCTTCTGTTCGTTTGATTTAAATTATTTTGCTTTTTATTGCCATATAAATACCATAAGGATTCGTCCTCAATCTGTCTCATGGATTCTCGAATGCACTTTTTTTTAACAGTTAATAAGCTCCCGAATAAATATTATAGAATATATAAATATTGTAGTTAAATATTTTTATTTTATAAGCTTCTATAGTTCAGTAAAGTGACGTTGAACAGTGTGGTCCGATCGAGGTTTCATGCATCCGGATAAAAGATACTATACAAACACTAGGTCTACTAATATCAATGCTGCAGAGTTTTGACAGCTGTAGAAAACATAGCATATAAGTTTTACAATTTATAGGTATTTGCGCTGTAAAACTAGAAAACCAGAGTGTTGTAAACGTGAAAACTACTAGAATACGAAGTGACCATTAACAAACGATTGGTGTAGAATACATAATGATATGTGCATCTACCATACCGGTTATATGATTCAGTTGAACGAGTGGTTTCACGTAAAATATAATATCATTATTATTCATACGGCTGCTAAATACTAACCTCGTGCATAACAATACCATTAGGTATTACTGATACGGTTCAAGGTGTTCCAATTTCAAATCATCGTATATTATGCATAATATTCAATTTACAGTCGCACCATTAATGTACATTCAATATTTCAGTATGGTTATACTTAGCAACTTGTATGCTGTGTACGATTGATCCAAAAGATTCTAACTGATTTGCTTCGTATCACAATATGCTTTTACGGTAGTCGCGTATTAATTATCCAATGATATTTCAAATGTGTCCGAGTACGAAAAATTGTCTCCTAAAAAAACAAAAAAACAACTTATCTTTCAGACCGGGCGAGTGATTCATGGTATTTCAATGTGGATGCCGCCAGCAAATCGGTTTTCAATTCATGTTTTTATGGTGTTAAAAATTGTAAACAGCTCGACTCTATGTCATTGCACGTCGCGTGTCAATTCGCTCTAACAACTCGAAAATAGTGCACGTGTTTATTATAGGTACACGCAGTACGTATCACGCACGTACGATAACATCGTGTTATCGTGTACATACTCAGATAGATAAACAATACATACTAATTGATATTAAAGAATACGGATTATAACATATTGAAATAAGTTCTTTGGTTTACTTAGAATATAATGGTAGAAAAATTACTTTCCCGTCACACTTGTCAGTCGACGGCCATCTATCACGATCACCCATAGTAACCAACAACTATCTTTTTCCGTATTACCTTCATATAGATCAAAACATCTGATTATCGTGGGTCTCAATCATAATTATTCTTAAGTTTCTCACCCGCGAGTATCAATCCATTACTAACGAACAACTGACATCTCAACTCGTTTGCATTACGGATTTGCATAAGTTATTTATGAAATAATACGGTTACTCAAAATATTATAATGCACACCAGACTTTATCGACAGGGACACGACGATAGCGATTAACGTTCGCGAGTAGTAATAATATGCGTACGATCAAAACGCCTTTCGTCCGAAGCTGTTGTCACGAGGCCCACCCGACCTCTTAAATGAATATTTTATAATGCTCGAGCCAAAAGTTTTCTAATATCGCGTGCGCGTCGTTTGATCTTTTCACCGTGTCGAACTGTACGGTGTGTGTGTGTGTGTGTGTAATCAGTAGCCGCCTCCTCCTGTACCACGTGTGTTCCGAGGGTTTTAGGAAATCGATTAAGCCGCCAAGAGCGTTTCTCCGTAATACGCACACTAATTGCTATATGCATTGTTATGACATGTGTCGCATACGAGCTCCCTTTCTCTCTTTAAAGCATCGAGTCGAGTGAAAACTTTGGTAGCCGCCACGCGGTAATTGCGTTTGAACGAATATCATTACCGTTTTATGCATAATAACATACAATTGACACGTTTTCGTCGGCCTTCGCATAAAAGATCTTCTGTTTGAGTGTTATCTGCGTATCGCCGTCGACGCGTTGGCGAGACCAGAAATTGGTTTAGCGGAACACATCTACCATCACCCTCGCCATTTTACAGCTGTTTCTCCATACCGTCGAATACTACAACAGTTCAACGGTTTTTTTAAAACAACCCACAGCCACGCGTGGTATACTTTCATGTTGTATTCTATAATTGTTCGGTAAACTACCAAAAAATCGTTGCGTTAATATGTTTATTTTGCACTCGGCACTGGTACCCATTGGTATTCTGTTGCGGGTGATGTGAACATGATAATTTGATGACTGAGTATAATTGTCTTTACACAAAATTATGTAGTAGATAAAATTATATAGACACAATAATGATATGGATTTTTCTGTATAGTAACGAAAATATAGTTTTTGGGATACGATTTGGTGGCAAATGGAAAGTATTATTACCCATTCTAAAAGCACCAAAAGAAACGAAATGTGCGCATCGATGTGTAGCGATTGTAGCAGCATTGTTTACAAAATGTTACAAATGTCTGAATGCGTTGTCGATCACGTTTGCTATGCATCGTTTTCATATGCGCTCATTCTGCTGGGACTAAATAATTAATTTTATTTTTTTCACTACAAATATTTGTGTTATCTGCGTCATCGAATTATTTTTACTGCTAGACGTTATTTGACGTAAGTTGGCATCATAATAAAAATAGTTATGCATATACTTACTCTTATTCAATCATCGATATTGAATCTACAAACTTTAAAAAACAGTAAAATTAATTATACATGAACTTAAAAAACCAAATAAAACTTTTATTGTAATCAAAGTTAAATATTCTTAAATTTACTTCACTATGTATTTATGTATATATGATCCATAAAAATATTAAAATGGTATGAAGTTTTTTTAAAATCTGGTTCAATATAAAAATTGGGCAATCCTGGACAATTTCTATAATAATTGAGGTATCCTTTTGTGGCTTTTTATTCGATAGCACACTTGACATATTCTCTGCGTTCTTCTATTATTTCTAATATATATATATATACTATATTCAGGAAAATAATAACAACCTAAGTCTTGATTGTGTGAACAACAATTCACTTAATACAGACATGCGAATATCATAATATATTTTTGACATTCTGTTGTTTTTAAATAAAACTAATTCATAAGCATATTTTGTACGACATTTACTCTGATTTTATTACACCACTAGGTATAATTTTTTCATTACCTTTTCTGTTTGTACTAATAATTATTTTTATGTTTTTTTGATTATGTAAGTTACCTCCCTTTTATCTTTACCCTTTTCAATTACAGGTCCCTGAGAATATTCTGCAATTGTTTCACCTTTTTTTTCAATTTCGCCTGTGTTGTATCCTTTAGTGTTTTTCCTGTTTACTCACAAAGTACCAATACAATTTTCCACAAGATTTACGGGCACTTGAGCGTTCGCTCTTTCACTTTCAAACACTAATCTTTCTATGAATTATTGTCATATGTATATAAAAAAAATTAACGGTTTTTGTGTTTTTAAAATTTCACCAATTTTTAACTATCAGTAATTATCAGTAAAAAAACAATTTATAGGGAGCTAAAAAATTAAAAAATTCAAACGTGGAAATTAAATTTATACATTACATTACATAAATGTGGCTGTCATTTATCAATACTGAATCATCCGATAGCTGCTTATATTTACATTGGTAAAATCGTAGATGTATGACAATCTACAATATACGTTATGAAAACAATACATGGAGGAAAATCAATTTGATATACCATGCATTCTTATACCCCATAAAATGATACCAATATCAAAGGTAATTAAAAAAATAAATAATTTCAGCTTCTATTTTAAATCTTTGGAAAGATATACTGATACTAGAAGACCGTCAGACATTGTTCTGCATGATATTTCAAGTGATTAGGATATTAAACAAAGTATGAAATTAAAGACAAATAATATAATAATTTCATTATTCTTTATTTTGAAATAATATTAATTTAT
Source organism: Sipha maydis (assembly GCA_034509805.1). Taxonomy (NCBI): domain Eukaryota; kingdom Metazoa; phylum Arthropoda; class Insecta; order Hemiptera; family Aphididae; genus Sipha; species Sipha maydis. Next base: position 13,855 of record JASXSY010001313.1, on the reverse strand, counting down.
CTAAAAACAATTCGTTATGATCAATAATGTTTGTTTATTTTTATCTTAATGCGAGTTGATGAACAATATTTTTAGCCAATTACTGAGAACTATAAATGAAAATACTTGAAGTTTTCCAGCGCAAAAGTGAATGAGTGGCATATTCGAAATCAGAGTGAAAATATCTTCAATCTCTATTAACGCCTCGTTATATATTTCCGGCGAAAAATCGATATTAGGATTTTAATCAGTGATTCGAATGCGATTCAAAATGTCGTCGCTCATGGAATCTCTACATCTTTACATGTCTCAGAAGATAAAAGCTTGAGATAAAAAACATGTCGTCAATAATATGGCGAATAATTGACGAATTTGACGAGAAGAAGAACTCAATGATGTATCTGCAAGTGTAATATCCCAATAGTTTGTCATCTTCCAGCAAATTTAATTCGCGACACGCATCACCATATGTGTCGTACAAAATGTCATTGACTGTTCGCAAGTATTAGAAGGACGTCGGTCCAGGAACATTAACCAACAAAACGTTGATTTGGATGAATTTAAATTAATGAATGAATGAATGCATTCACAAAAATTCATTCAAGTCGATTCAGCCGTTTAGCTGCAGTTTAGATAATTAACCTAGATACCGAATGCAGCGTCAGTCAATATAAAAATATATTATAAAATATAACATAAAAATAATAATGATACGCACCTTTTATACATTTTTCTTTTCTCTAAACTTAATTTTGTTCTAAATTTAATTGATTTGTGAGTTTAAACTATCTAAGGCGTTACCCAAACGCATACAAAAAAATTCATTCAAATCGGTCCAGCCATTTAGAAGTTTAATTACATATACACGTAAAATATAATTATATATATATAAAGATAGATTAGTACCATGACACGTTACGATCGGATAGCAGCTGCAGTATTTATCGCGGGCGCAACTCAAACGACTCGTTAATTATTCTGCTGTCGTCGTTGCACCTGGTAATCAGTGGCGGATCAACGGATTTATATTTAAGATGGCGGATGGGCAATATTTAAAAAATCAGAACTTTCCCATCTCTAACTAATATATTGTAAACCTAAGTTGTCGACAAACATTGTGTATATAATTGATTTTATTGTTTTAATTTTAACTATAATTTTTACAATTAATTTGTAATCATATAAGACAGACAAATATTCTTAGGTGTTGTTATTTAATTTAATATCTGTCGTTTAAATCTCTAAATTAAATTTCACGTCGGACATCGTTCGTTGAATACGTTATTTTTTACGTTATTAATAACATTTATCTCCTTCTGAATCAAATGTCACAATGCTTGATGTTTGTATATCACGTAATGCGTAAAAAATCCCAACACTGCTTGACCAAAATTGGAGTGGCCAAACGCCGAATCCTATTGTTTGCTCCAAAAAAATCAGGAACTTGAAATATAATTATGTATAAAGGAGGTATTATTACTGTAATCAACGGCCTTAGACATAAGGCGATAATCATTTGTGCCATTGCATAGTGGCGTCTCATCTTCTAATTAATACATAATGGGTTTGCCCAATTCAAATTTTGATGTTAATGTTAACGATAAAATAAAGCAATCCACAATTATGCCATCAATTCTTAACCAAAATAACTCACGTTTAAATTGTGTACAGATGACGTTAAATAACATAGATTTATCATTAAATTTCAATTAAAATTATTTCACTCTTCAAAAAAAAAAATTCTTCCTTTAGCAAAATTTGATAATCATGGTTCAAAAATTCATAAATTAAAAAATAAAATAAAATAATTTTTGTGTAAAAAGATTCAGTCCACTAAACACAAAATATAACTTTAAGAAATTAAGTACATTCTTAACCCGAATGAATGAAACGAAAAACACGGAAGATATTCAAAGTTTTAATTTTAAACTCATAAGATCAAATTGCTTAACTTAACAGACTTTTTTACCCTTGTTATTAAACTAATATGCTCAGAAAACTTTATAATTGAATCATCCACCAATGTCCTAAAAATACAGCAATCCCTGATTCAAATCAAAGTACTATCTACCTTTTATAAAAAAAATAACCTCAATATATTCGTCACATTTACCAGTCATTGGAGAAAAATATATTCATATAGATAAGGTGCGATTCCTATGCATGCGTCTGTAGTCGCGCGACTGTCTTTTTCAGCCGCACGGACAAGAATAAATTCTTATGAGCGACGACCACGACATGACAGTATGCCGACTGCAGTTTTAGTGAGATAGTTATATCGTGCATTTATTTATTTTTTGAAAATAAAATATCAAAATCAAAAAATATTCAATAAATTTTAATTTAAAAATTATAATATAAATTGTTTTTAACAAAGTCATTTAGTGTATTCTAAGCTAAAATTTTTTTATATTTCATGAGTATTTCATGTGACTCGGAACACAATGCACAAATTATTGTCGATGTTATCATTAATCCTCACTTTTTTAACTCTTGATCATCATACCAGACATTTTTTTAGTATTTACTATTTTGAATTTATAATTAATCACATACCAATTATTATTGATGTATTCCTCATCCAAACACAAAATTATACCAACGCAGTACATACAATTGTTGTTCTTTGGATCATAATTTTGCTGTAAGGTCGTGGACTAAATTGCAAAAATAAATTTTGATATTGCCTTGCTTATAATCTAAAAGGATATACTTCACTCCAATTAGTTAACTTAAAAAATTATATCATAATAACTGGCTTCGATCGAACCTAATGACCAACGTCTTTAATTAAACGTCCGGATATTTTAGATACATTTTTAGTTAATATTCTAACTTCCATAATGTCATGATTAATTTTCCAGATCCATGCACGGACCGTATTTCGGTTATTCTACTTCGAGTGCTCAACTCCTTTACCAGCCTTGTTAATCATGTATCTCAGATGATATTACTGACTCGAAAGAAATTTCACGAGACGAACCTGAAAACAAATAAAAGTGATAACTCGATAAATATGTCCAAACGATTTAGAAATAATGTTAAATATGTTACGAATATGATTCAGTTAACTGTATGGAATTATGATTTCTAAACAGAGTAACGAAATAAATAACATTTAAACACGGTCGGCGATCGACGATATTTTTTGTTTAAACATTTTCAAACAGAAAGTTTAGGCACCAATGGTTGATATTGAAACAGACGTTAATGCATCACCGGTGTTCGATTAAAAATAATTAAGGCGAATATGCTTTGCACTCCGGTCAGTGCCAGCACGTTCGCGTAGCAATGCTTTTGTGTTCGTGCGTTTTGCACTTGAGCGAACGAACAAGTATCACAGTTTGTTAATCGTCGCCCACCTCGATGCACCGTGATACATGTATAAGCTTACGAATCACGCGCGAGAGACAAACACCCTCGAGACTAAGCCTCCGACCGTTGGCCTCTCCGTAAACCCATAGGTACTGCGTCCGTGTTTCCCGTGGCTGAACGTGTCGCATGACCGAATCGCATTTCAACGCCTATGTGCACCGCCCTTACCCCGTACTCAATTGTATCCATTACCTCATCTGCAATCGTTTCACGGTTAAACGTCGTTCGTGTGTCGTAGAAACGACCCGAAACTGTACACCGAGCACCGTCACCTCGCCGTGTTTGGCAGTCCGACGTCGTTCAACTGCAATGTTTTTCTGATCCGAAGTGCATGTGCCAGGGGCGTGTTGTGTCGCGTGCGAATCGTATCGCGAAACGGTTGACCGTCGGCATTTCGTTGAAATTCAAAACGATCCGCAGCAACGGAAACGTAATACGAATAACGTTTCGCGCTCCCGCGTCCGGTTCGCCGCCGGCGCCGGGACGGTGGTTGTGCGGTTTCACGAACCACTTTCGTTCGTCCGTCGAGTTTTCGCACGTCGGGCGTTCCACTACAAATAAGGGTTGGTTGCGCCAAAATCGCGGCGCCCCGGAGGCACTATCCTCGAGGCACCACGTGTGACCGCGTCCGACGCGTGTACGTGACCTATTTAACAGTACCGACCGCACGTGGCGCGCGCAGTCCACACCTTATTACGTGTTCTTGTTTGAGTTTTTGTTATGCGCGACACAACACGTGTGCGGGAACGTATCGCGGACTCGAAAGACGTTTGCACACCGTCCACGCGTCTCGTAAACTTTCTACGGCACAAACATGTTGTTTTTTTTTTAAAAATATTTTACGCACGCATATTAAAAAAAATCATCTTATTACTCGTCTTACTCATCGTTCGTCACAACTGGATCACATCATCATCCGATCTCTACTCCCGGGACACGTCACGACGGCTGGGCGTAATGCGAACAAATCGTATTGAGCAAAACGTTTTTTTTACGTAAAAATCGAGCATTCCGATAAAATATGTACATGCACGTCGAACAACAACGCAGATCCGTCCCTATTTATCGCTTCCCTTCTGCCGTGGTGGTAAATAAGGATAAAAACGAATTCGTACGTAATGCATTATTATCTGTACGCCGACAGGCCGCGCGGGGCACATCATTTTACGTACAGGGTTGCGTTAAAATGTTTTATGACGTGTACCTATATGTGCGAAACAAATACTATTTCAGCATTAGATTAATGACATAATATATTAACATCGACTGTGTAAAATAATAATAATAAATAAATTACATAGTTACACACCTGTTATAGTAATATACACCTATACTTCGGTCGTTACCGCATCATTTCTCTTTACAACAATTCCCACCGTCGTCGTCGCCGTTGTCGCGACGCGTAATAATTCCCGTTGCCGTTATTTTATGTGTTTTATCTAAGCTTGTTCTCCGACGCCTCTTGCCGACTCTGTGCTAAATATTATAATATTTACAATCATAATAAAACACTATGCGCATATGATACTATTGTACACTATAGGGCTAACGGTATTACCGGTAGGCAATGTATAGCGTTCAACAATTTGTTACCGTTTAATTTTCTAAACCCAAATACCGAATAAATGAAAACCATCTAAAAATTATTCAATATTTTTTTTTTTTTGAGATTGTCGGAATTTTTTTTATCAGTTTTCGATGAACACATTATCATTTTGTCGTTGAACTGATGAGTTGAATAGAATTGAAAACATTTCATTATTGTTCTAAATATACCAAAGCGTTTAATGAAAACAAAATCAAAATGTAACACTTGATGAACATAAACATATTAAATTATTAATTGTCAATATTTTCTGTGTATGATCAATATATTATTTATAATCATTTATAACCGAACACGTTTACAAGAAGATAAAATATTTTTCAATATTTCATTAAAATATTTTAAGAAAAGTGAAATTTTCAATTTTAAAATATTTAAAATTCAGAACTCTACGTATGACTAAATCTTGACCAATGTCATTAAGGTGTAATTGATAATAAATACATATTATAGTATCTACCATTCAGAAATGGATAAATAGAGTATTATTAATAGATAAGATTACGCATTGATAGTATTCCAATAAATTATTTTTAGGCCGTGATCCGTGTAGAATATTCTTTAGTCACCCATCGATGAAATACTGATTATTAAACGGGAGATAGGGGATCAAAGGTTGGGGACGAACTTCAACAATACGGGATACGGGGTGAATTCAAGTGATGACATCAACTGTAGTGAGTAGGTCGTTGGGAAGGTGGTACTTAAACATGATCATACAAAAGGTACCTGGGAAAAATCTAACGGCGGTATAAAACGACAAAAAAAACTGTTTTGTTTAAAAATAATGTTGGTTTATTGATTTTTATCGTACTACAACTTACACGTAATAGTTTACTTTGAACGTAGTGGAGGAGATGTCATTAGGCAAGTGGGTGTTAGTTCTGAAATTTCCCCATAGAACAGGGCAATTACATCGGTGATAACACGTAGAATATTTATAAACGTCACAAAAAAAGAGTCAACGAATTTGTACAGTAACATGATCTACCTTAACAGATTTTATTGTAAATAATTAAAAACCTATATTAAAATCTAATTATTTTGTTTTTTAAAAGTCATATATTCATATAATTTACGTTTTATAAATAATGACTAGTTTGTGGCACGGTATCAGTAAGAACGAAAGTTGTATTGAGTTTATAATATTTTTTTATTAAATTTTAATTTTTTTTTATTCAGTACCAATAATAATTACATTCTGTTATCGTATGTTACCCTGGAAGATGTAATGAAGTTTCTACAATATTAAAACGCACATTTTCTTTTATTTTTTAAATGGTACGTTTTAATGATAACTGTGTGTTATCATAGACACACCTGGATTGTCATGACAGTATAATCGATTTTTGTCTTTCGAATGGGGTTTTTCAACCAGTAGTGATTATGTTACTGACCATTTTAACGGCCGATATTCGTACGTATCGATTTGCTGCTTTAATAACTTTAATTCTCTAAATTGTAAATATTTATTTTTTAAATGACTGAAATAAAATATAGTTTTCGAATTATTTATTTTTTTTTTACTATCTATAACATACATTTATTAATATATCATATTTTTATCAGTAAAATCGTACATTATTTTTAACTATATGCGTTTGGGCCAAAACGTGTTTGTGATGTTCTGATAGCTTTTATTTAAAAAATAATGCTAAAGCAATGTGTACACCCGATTCCAATCCTGGCGATAATAATAATTGTCATTTCATCTTGTTTAACATTTTTCTGATGTTCATTATTTCGTTATCTCGAAATTACATTGTGTTGTTTGTGATGCAATATTATTATACCCTACCAACGTGTCTGCTTTGACGATGAGTGACAAATCAGGTATTTCATTAGTAAACGTACATCAGAAAGAAAAAAGTTTTAAGCGGAAATTGCATTTGTAGTTTTTTTTTTTTATCACGATTTACGTAGTAACCATATTTTTGTCTGATACGCAAGTTGTACGCACTACTTTTTAATAGTGGAGCGTACGATGATGACAGGCGATTCTCGTTATACTTGTTTAATTCATATAGCGTTTTATTTTCATTATAATATAACGATTTCATCAATTCGGTGATATTTCGGTCCGTCCAATCACGGTTGTTGGGTGTAAATAACGATTCATTCAACGCCTGTTTCAGTGACAGATGATTGAAAGAATTGATGACCCGTATAAGACTGTATTCTTAGCTTCCGTTTGGCGATGGTTTCTTCGGCTCCTTCAGCTTGTTTATTTGTATAGGTGAATTCAAATTACCAACAAGGATTTATATGCTGATAACCATGGTACGGCCATGCATAAAAGAGAACAATTGGGTCATCCATATGAGTTTCGTAGTGGGCATATGGCTTTAGCTTCACTTTTTAGTGATCAATTCACGAAAATAACTATGCGTATCAGAAACAATAAATAATCGAATGATCTCGAATAAACTTGCATATGGGCCCTGAATCTGTTATAACACCTCGGAACGATCGTCCTTCACTAACTCAAACATCATGGTACTAAGTTACAGATCTATAACACGATAAATCGAGTTGCTCCAATGAATTGATGTTAATTATCTCTTCCGAGTTTCACCAACGTATTGCCGAGGCGTGGTTTTTCGACGATGCGTTTTGATCAATAAAGTTTATATCGTTTCGCCGTGACAATTTAATACATTATCAGTTAACACTGAGTCTCATATCCCGTTTTGATTGAGCCATTCATGGTGAATGGAATATAATAAAAACCATATTCTATAATACACCTTATACTACGGAACCGATCGTGGTTTTCATCGCTTTATTTGCGTTCGCAGCCGTCGGTTTTGTATAGTTATATGAGTTGCGAGTAACGTACTGATGCGGTCGCTTTGGGATATTAGGTATAATAGCTTGGCGAAAACCAATAGTGTTTTGCAAGGTAATATGCTATGTATGTATTCAATCTGCTCTAGTCGATTTTAAATACTGATTTTTGACGACAGTAAATTCGTAAAATATTTATAACGTAATTATAACGATTAAAAAACACCTCTCTAATCGTACACCATCTATAATACACGCATATCACGTTTAAACAAACACGTGAACTTTAAAAGTTTTACCCTTATACATATTTTTGTTATTATTACTATTATTATTATTTTTATTATTATTGTTATTATCATTATTATTATTATAATATCGTGGCACTTTTGTAATGAATCTTTATGGAAACAGACATTAATTATACGGAATGTGAGGTGGCGCATATGGTTATAATGGATAATAACGCCAATGTAGACACTTGAGGTTAAAGAGAATGGTCGAGATTTTTTTTCTCTTTGCTATATTGGTTTTCTTAAAAATAAAAAAACTGTTTTGAAAGATTAAAAACAAAAACCGGTAAGATGCTGTTACCATCGGGTGGCTCCATTCTTTGTTCCATACTAGTCGCCTAAATTACGGTTGAATTTGATAACGATGATAAATCATCTCATCGCATTCAAAAGCCTATGGTTGATTTAGCGTATTAGTTACAGTGGATATGATTGGTAGTAAATATATAGAATCAAAATTGCAATAAAGAAAAAAAAAATCTTTCGTCAGTGTCCGTAAAAACCATACAGGTTTAATCTTACTCGAAAAATTTTAATAAATAAATATATATGAATTTAAATCAATATGCGGTTTCAATTATATAAACTTTCAATAAATCATTATATCAAAAAATTAATTGGTTTTAAGAAATTAAGAATGAATTCGGAGATCTTATAAGTCTTATAAAATATATATCTTGTGAGAGGCTTTGATGGCGTTTGGGGAGTTCTACAAATATAATCGAAAACATTTTTGAATTTAATTATATTTTGATTTCCGGTATAAGAATGTATTGTATTATAATTTTGTACATACATATGTCACAAAAACTTCATAAAATAATAGTAATATGTAAATATTTTTATTTTTTTAATTTGCTCAGTGATTAAATCGCAATACAGTCAATTGTTTAATTCGACGATTTTGATGTATTGAAGTAGTTGGTTCTATTTGAAACCTTAATTTAAACACATTATACAAACTTGACGTATTTTGTTTATGGTAAATATTTATATTGTTGTATAGATAATCATAATTACAAAATCATTGTTACAAATATACTTAATTATCACATTGTCAGTGATAAAAAATTCGTTTTTATTGTCCAGTTAGGCAACGTTCGAAAAAGAATTATTTACGATGATTTTTGAATATTATGACATTAATTCACTCTGTAATTTTGTTCGATATCTTGGTGTTAACGTTAAAAAAAAAAACTATTAATTGAGATTCGTTATGCCCTTCGTTTCATTTATATATCTTTCATTTACTAATTTAATAATTTAACTTTTTGTGTTCACAACATAAAAATAAAAAAACTAACATCCTTTACTGTGAGGAATAAAATATTATGTTTGTACGAGTGCATAAATATCTGTGTATACACATGTATACTATATAATATATATATATATATAGTATACACATGTATACTATATAATATATATATATGTCAAAAGGATGTTGTAATAAAAAAGGATAATTGGATCTGCGTATTATATAACTGTAAAAATTCTAATAAAAAAAAAGATAATAATAATAATTAATAAATATATTGTATACTTTTCGCACATGAAAAAATGTTTCTTTTAAACGTAATAAAAAAGCTGTTATCCACCCTTCGTTATTCGATGATTTTTTTTTATACTCGAATTAATTAACTACGGACGGCTGAATCAACATTATTTTATTATCATTCATAAATGAAAACAACACCGTGTGTGTGTATATATATATATATATATATATATATATATATATATATATATATATGTGTGTGTGTGTGTGTATGTGTGTATGTCTAATTAATTGACATTATTTTATTTTATTTTTATTTAATGTACATTTTTGGAAATTTGGTACATGTTTATTCAATAAAAAAAAAAAATATACCGTAGAACACATGTCATAAGCGTACAAGTTTCACCCTAAATCTCTCGTGTTGCTCTAAATTAGTATGCAACAGATTATAGATGATCAAGTGTGAGTAAATATTAATTATTAGTAGAGTTAAAAAAAGTATATTATGAAGGAAACATTTTTATTTTTTTTTACAAATTAAGTCGTGTGCAGCTGACTAACATTTAACATTAGTAAAAACATTGTGAATATTACAAATGATTAATTAATTTTAGTATATTTTGCATGACAATGATTTTCATCATGCACTCACGATTGTGATACTTTCTTGGATTTTGTGGAAAAAAGAATTTTTTCTTCCGCATAATAATATTTTTAAAGTATTTTTTAAAAATATATTGAATAATCATAATCCAGATATAATCACTTTAAAATAATCAATACGTAGTTTTGTCGGATGGAGAGTCTTTAGTGATTTCTTCTCTTTGAACATGCCCCATACAGAAAGCGCAAATGTTGGTGAGCGGGTTCTTCTGATCACATTAATGTTATTATAAATTATGTCATCAGCCATATTATTTTTTACGGTTATATTAACTATATTATCTTTTCGCTGAATTGTATGGAAACAAAATTGTATTATAACATATAATATAATATGGATACAATGTCGGTTATCATTAATTTTTTATGATCAGCTTGATTATAAATAAGTTTCATACAATATACGGTATGAAGAAAATTACCTTTACGTTTTCTCCTTAACAGCCCTTAAAAGTTCTGTTTATCCATTGCTGGCTTATGACAACATTGCATTTAAAATCATGTGAGATCATGTATATACACATGATCTCATATATATATATATATTTATATGTATGAAATTTGTAGAATCATGTATGTTCATAAATGATTATGAAAATGTAATCAAATGTTGCGCAATCTTTCTTCACCTATGTAGAATACTGCATTAGCCTATACACTTAGGACGCGTGTTTGTTAAGTGCAAGTTATCGAATAATTGAAAGATAAAAAATATAACTCTTATAGTTATATTAATACAATTGAATATTCAATTTATGATTGAATTAAAATTCAAGATAAACTAAATACATTTGTTCTTATTGGTTTATCTATTTGTTGCTTTATATAGGTACACAAACTTGTTGAAATATATAAATATCATTTTATGGAGCATAAGTTATTTTTAATATTTTAATTTTTAACCCATTTCCCATGTTCGACCAATGTCAACTTCCATACCGACAATAAATGTATCATTAAAGTATAAAGATATTATATAACTCCGTGATATATTTTAAATATCATTACATAATATTATTTAGCATTCGAATAATTATCTATAAAGTGCTATTACAATGTATTATAAGTTATGTGCTAGTCAACGAAGGTAATTACGTATGTATTTGAGCATTATAACTACATTAAACAGGGCACATAAATTATAATAAAAGTTATAACTTTAAAAGGTGAAATACTGTGCCCCATGAATGGTAGATAATTATAAGAAAATCAGATTTTTATAAAACTACGCCACCTTGAATTTATATTTTATGGATTGTTTGAAAAAGTGATTATTATTTATCATTTTTCAATCTTAAACACGTCAGTAGATTGAAATTGAATATGTGTGCCACATTAACCATAAAACTACTTTAAGAAGTATTAGACAAGGAATAATGTCATAGTTTTTTTTTTTTAGTATGTAATTAAAATTAATAGAAAAAATTTACATTTTAAGTTTTCCAGCTTACAGAAAAAGAAACGTGATGAAAACATGCTGGAGAATTTCCAATTGATATAATTTTCTAATGAAATTCTATGAGTTTTTGTATAAATACAATTAACCAGTTCAATACATAATGCATTTCATTGATGAATTGAATACATTTTAGTTAACTTCCGTTTATATTATTAAAAATCTGTTTAAATTTATATTATTTTATGGGATCTAAGACAAATATAATTCGAAAGAAAAGTACCGAGAGAATGCAAAGGAATATACTGAAATCTGGGATAATATCATAGTATAGATATAAAAAAATGTTAGGATTTAGTAGTTCTAAGAAATATAGCGTTTGTTTACACCGGAATGGTTTTTACATGACTAGCGTTGACCACTCCGACTCGCACCTAAATTTCGGGAAGAAGTGATCTTCGAAATTGTGAATGCAGTAAAGTATCACGATTACTTACAAAATAATTTACTAGATATGTCTGATAAAGCGTAACACTGAACGTGTATAGTAATAAAAAATAAAAATAATAATCTATATAAAAATGGAGCCAAAAATTTATAACAATTCATTAATTGAGAAGGGCTGGGCCGATTTGGTTCAATTATTTTTAATTTTTCGTAATTGCCAGGAGATGGTTCTCATGTAAGAAAAAATGAAGAAAGTGGCACAAAAAATTAAAAATTAATATAACAGTGTAAATTGTATACCTATATAGCTAACTGCAACCTGACCTTTTCTAGATTCTGAACGGAGTGATGGAATCTATTGGTTTTACAATGATGTGTGTTTTTTTTTTTATTTTTTTTTATTTATTTTTTTTTTTTTGTGTCTGACGACAAAAACCCTAAAAAAAATAAGGGAAAAACGGAAGTTTTTACGCAAAACCGCAACAACTTGAAATTTTCATTAAATCTTTATATTGACGTTTTCTATACATGGTTAAAATTTCAAAGTATTTTGACATATTTTGACTTATTTATAGACAATTTAAATTTTCGGTTTTTCTAAATTTTTCGTTTAAAAATAAATATACAATGATACCTATCATTGAATTCAAATTTAACAAATCCATTATAATGACCTATCCTATGAAGAGTCGCACTTCACCCCCAAGTGTACAGCAGAGCGAGGCCCATCCGGTTCTTTTTTTGTGTGTATTTTATTGGCGTGTATAATTATATATATATATATATGTGTATTCGCTTGATTACGGAACTACGTAATTACAGTTTATCGTATAAAACAGATGAATCCGTCAAAATTCCACAGTACAATAAGTTTATTGATAAGTGTTAACCATTTTTTAAAGAGTTTTGGTATGGTTGTTTTTAAAAATTAGGTAGCAATTAGTCGTATAAACTTCGCAATTCTGCGAGTCAAAAATTTAGAAGAGTAAGTCAAACTGACGAGCATTGTGATGCGTGGAATGAAGTTGAATAAAATCGATGGAATCGAAATCAACAACATAGTATTATATATAATTTGGTACAGAGACATATTAGGCCTACTGGCAGAAGATAAGCTAAATTAAAAATAAATAGTAACCCTGGGAGATGCTCAAGCAGACATTTTGATATTTACAATGGAAATTTTAATAATTTATTATTTATATTTTATTTATCTTAATAATAATTAGTGCGAAATAAATTATTAAAAATTATTATTAAATTATTAACGAATTTAACACACAGTCTGAGATATACATATAAGAGGTAAGATTTTTAACGGACTAAAAAATGCACGGGTTCAGCTAATACAATATACGAGTATACAATATAAATACCGATGATTACATCAAATGAATAAGTTGTCATCCGAAATAATACCAACAATAAACAACAACCATCAATCAATAAGTTTATATATAAATAAATAATACAGCTTGATAGTACAAAATTTCAATACAAATTAATAATATAACATGATAATGGTCATCCGGTATAAATGTGGAAGACAGATGACCTGGTCAGCAGAACTGCAAGAACTTAAGTGCTGGACCTTTCCGATGAATGCTGTCGATGACGGGATAATAACTGACAGTTGGAGAGTTCTCACGTTAGCAATTTCAACGGCGGTGGTGGTGATTGCAGCATGCCCACAGACGACCGTGGAGGAATATAAGAGAAACGCTTCCATGATATCGTCAGCACACAACTTCTGTACAACGCAGAAGTATAAATGGAATTGGCTAAACGCGTGTCTCGAAGACTACCAC